>JAPPVO010003531.1:0-15886 GCA_030407325.1 Camellia japonica | reverse complement strand
GATCATTATCCCCGAATCACTGTCCCCAAGTCTGAATCTGATACCCGCAGATAACTGATTCCCGAAAAACACTGATGCCTGCAGGCCTGGTGCCCAACTTGCAAACTGATACATGCCTTCCTGTAGAGATGCACTCTAAAGCATATAGCAGATAAGTGAGAGCCAAAACACCCCTATGTTAGGGTAGGGTTTCCCTGTCCTATTTTGTCAGGAACTTGGGTTTCACTATGCACACAGCGGTTTCAAACAACCTAACATCAGGTAAGCAACCTGTCCTAGCTTGGAATGGTCACTATGGATTCCGAATATGCACTAGGTCGAATGGTCAAAAGGGTGCCCCGGTAAAACCGGGGTTTGTGTTCCATACTGTCAGAGCCCATAACCGGTCCCTTATGGTCATGCCTTGACAAGACAAGCCTCCGGCAAACCGTTCAGGAATGGCAGATGGCAAACACGGTGTCCTAGGCACACCAATGCACATGCAATGCAAAGAAATACATAAGTGTAGTCAAAACAGAATATCATGAGTTCGAGTCAAGCTCTATAAATCCCCAGCGGAGTCGCCAGAAACTGTAGACGTCCTGAACGTCCCGGGAGGGAAATCCTGTTTTGTTCGTCTGTGGGTCTACTATAGTTCAGGACTCAAATTGTCACGGTTCTTAATCTGAACCAAAGAGTCCAAATCCGGCAAATCGTTTTTGAAAAACAGATTTTTTTGTAAAGAAGTGCCAGACATGGACTGCTTTGCCAGATATAGAGTCGCCACCTAAATATTTATTTTGGGGAATTTAGGAAACCCTGACTCGTTTGCCTAAGGCCACGTGTCCGTCATCACCAAAGTTGCCTCGGCTCGGGAACTTGGGTACGATTGGGGAAGGTCACTTCGTGAGCACCCCCGCTCGCCCGATCAAAGATCGGCCTCTACTAACCATGATATCTTGTTTTGAAAACATTATGCGTTCTTATTCCGGTTATTAGCCTAGAATTACTATGTTATGCGCACAGCAAACAAGTATAGATCAAATCGCCTAAATTGGAAAAATCATTGCATGTTTGTTTTGAAAATGGTTTGCTACTCGTAAGTAGGCTAAAATGCAGGTTTTGCCACCCTCGAGTGGGTTTAGAAAAGATGGTTTTGCCACTATCCAGTGGACTTAAAACTCACAGTTTTAAAGTATTATTCCAATTCAGGTAATTCAACCTCCATCCACAGGCATTCAAGCAGTAATATCACATAAGCAAATAGCCTCATGGTAAGCATGCTGTTATGGCAACACTCACACGCATGCAAGGATGCTAAAGCATGAGAACTTACCGAGTACTCCGAGCCAAAACAGAAACTAGTTAGTAATCATATGCATGATCCTAGTTCATGTTAAGATGGGTAATGCAACACATGCAAAATGCAACTAAGATAGGCTCGGCTAATCTACAATGACATGTGAAATGCTACAACTAACACATACTCATCTTGGAATTGAAATACCAGTGCAGTTAGCATGATGTTCCAAACCCGATGTATGTAAGACAAATGTATGGATGCACGCATGCATAGCATAAAGTATGCTAATTTAAATATGCCCTAGTCTAACCATCATAAGCGGGTAAATAAAAAGGAAGAAAGACGTGGGATTGGAAGACATACACACACTCACACACACTTATTACAAATATGCCCTCACTCAGAGGGACCGAAAGAATAATACAATTCGAAATAATGAATCAACTATCCTAGCTAATTAATTATTACAGGCCCTCTAATTAGTTAACAAATTATTTCACAAAAATAATTTAAATATGAAGCCGAAAAGACCACCGCAACTCTACCTAGGAATGCTCGAATGATGCATGCTTGACGCGTCTTGCCCGGAAATTCGCTGCCATAGCACTGTTGCTTCTGTTTACACTGCCTCACTCCTCTGAGGATCACACAAATTTCCAGAACTACTTTGAATTATTCCCTGAATGTTTTGGAATGCCACCGGCCACATTTCAACTCCACCGGCCATGGGAATGTTCTTGTCGGCCAAATGTTGGACCACCGGCCAGCCACAGATGGTCGGTCGGCACTGTAAGTGGCCGGCCGGCCATTGCTTCCTGCAGAATCCTGCAATTGACAGCAGCAGAGGGCAAGCAGTGTATGGCATGAAATTTTCAAGCAAATGTGGGCATGGCCACACTCCCTATCATGCAATAGACTCAAGGGAGCATGACCCTCGATCCTCGGGCCATCAATTATGCACGACGGCCTAAGAAGCCAAGTTTGCCATTTAATGTAAAATGCATGCAACAATCAAATGAAAGCTAACACCCTATCATGTTGAGAAGCCAAGTTTGCCATTTGAGACGTGTTTCGTCACTTTGAGTACGAACACTTCTCAATCCTCATGCTTGGTTTGACACCCCAAACCAAGCCATGCAATGCATGCATGCAATGTGGCTCAATTGTGCAACATGAGACTAAATTATAAGGCATGCCAAATGCAAGATAACCTAAGCATGCAAATGTAATGTATTAAGCATGCAAGATGCAATGCAATGCAACCTAACATGTAATGCAAACATGGCATAATGCGAGCATGAAACTAAAGGCAACAAATCAAGCATGCAACCATCTACAAGAGTGGACTTAGACTGAAATGGGAGGCCTCAGCCACGCCCCAAAACAGTGGCCAAAAATGCCAAAAGTGATGGACAACATGCATAACAAACAAGCAAACCAAAGAGCCTAAAGCTAAGGCATGGAAGGCTATTCTCAAGAGCACTCAAAGGTGAGGTACATGGATATCAAACACTCATGTTAAACTCTAAAATTCATGCAAAAGATGACACCAAAACATGCTAGGGAATAGATACAAAAGAGAAAGCATTCAAGGCCACCAAAGAGAGTATCCTACTACAACCACCCCAACCACTCATGGCATGCACTTTTCAATACAAAGTAAAGTTTCAACATGCAAAATGAGCCCCCAAAACCACTGATATGGCAGCCCCAAAGACTTAAACACTTAAGCATGCACAATGTTCATTTCAAGGCACAACAAAACAACTCTTCAAAGCATGAAAGTAATGATGAATGCAAGCATACAAGCGTGGCTTATGGACTGAAACATGGTCCTAATGATCCCAAATCATGAGAATAAGCTAGGCTAAGCATGCTAGAGACCCACATGCTCAAGGCTCACAAGCCAAAATGCAAAGAGGCTATCCTAAACATGGCAATATGGCTAAAACAGCACCCAACAGTCCTTGAGCATGGCAAAATAATGCTAAGACCTTCATGAAGTTAAGCTATAACATGCAAGAATCATGGCCTAAATGCATGGCATACTTCTAGGCAAAATGGAGGGATGCAAGGCAAGTATACTATGCATGCAAGGGGCCACAAATCCGACCAAAAACAGAGGCAACATATGACCAAATAACATCCAAAAACTTCTGAAATGGGGCCAAAGACAACCAAGCATACATGCTACCTTTAAGAGCCAAAAACATGCAAAAATGGGAGACTAAGGGAGAGGGGTGTCCCTCCCCTATGCAAGACTTCAAAACTCCTTCTTCACCACTGAAAATCCACTGGATTTCAGTGGTGAGAAGGTCAACACACAAAAGCAACCAAAGCTTAACAAAGAGAGTACCAAAAGGGCCAAACAAGGCCTAAGAGAGGGAGGTCGACCCCCAACACCAAAACAACCTTAATGAAGTATCTCAAGCATGCAAATACAAGACTTTTTTCAGTTATACACAAAGTCTAAAACAGTAAGCAAGATAGGCAAAAGTCTAGTGCAAGATTGGGGAATCTAAAGTAAGAATGTTACCCTTGAAGAATCTTTGAAGAACAGCAAATGCAGCCCTCCTCCTCTGATCAAAATCAGTCCAAAACCTCAAGAACAAACCCTCAATGCCTCCCAAAGTCGAAGTATGGTGTAGTAGTGTGTGTCTTAGTGCAAAACTAAGAAGAAATCAACCTTTTGGCCCTTAAACACACACACAATGAAGAAAGAGAGGGAGATATAGAGAGAGAAAGTATATATATCAGAATATATATGCTTTAGGTCTGATTTTTGCTGAACCCACCCAAAGGAGGGGGGGTGATCTCTTATATAGACAAAGGAAAGGCTCCAAGCTTCTTAGAGAAGCTATTGCAAAAAGGTCAAAAGGACCAAGCTTCCAATGGAAGCTATCCCAAAGGTGCAAGCTTCTTGAGGAAGCTTAGAAGCCAAGACAAGGGGTCAAAGCTTCCTCAAGAAGCTTTGAGCAAAGGGTGCAAAAAAAAAGGTCAAAGGTGCAAAACAGCCAAATATATGCACGGGGGCAGGTCTTGTGCATTCCAGCTGGCACAGCTGGCATGCACCATGCCTAAAAAAGGCAAAAAGGTGGTACCGGCCAGAAAAGGAGGATATTGTCCAAACAAATGGTCGGCTGGCCACACCAAATGCCGACCGGCCAATGGTATATTTCACCAATGGTCGGTAGCCTCAAAACACGGCCGGTGGCCTCAAGCCATGGTCGGTGGGTGTCAGGGGTAGCTAACAAGCTACTCCCTACCCTCAGAAACAAAAACACAAGTATTTGGTGCAAAACCAAACACAGAACAGTCGAGTTGAGAGATCTTGAAGCAAGGCGCGTAGCCGAGACCTCTGGGAATTCAAAACAAAACACGAACATGGGTAATCACCAAGTGTTTAAATGGTGACGTCCAAGTCTTGAGGACGGTCAAAAATGGGGTGTCTACACCATCCGATCACTACGAGGATTAACTCTAGCATTGTGGCTCTCAAGGATTGCACACACACACATTCTATTTGTGAGCTCTCATGTGTGTTTTTGAGTTATGCATTCTGATGTTGCTTATGTCATTGATTAAATTCTATCTGTTTTTTTCATGACCTGGTGTTTTAATATTTTTTTTACAAGGTTACAGGACTCATGATTGATGGACTATTTTATCATTGTGGTATATTTTCCAATTGGACTCCCTGCTGGTTACAGGACATCTTAGTTGTTTTTTTGTTTAAAAAAAAAAAAAAAAAAATTTTTTGTTGTTTTGTCCCCGCTCGAGCGGGCATTCCACGCTCGAGCGTGGTTTTGAGTCTTGCAGCAGTTTACACTTTGCTTTACAGTTCTGTGAGGGTTGAATTGGTGCTCGAGCGGTCTTTTGCGTGTTTTGTCTCACGCTCGAGCGTTAAACCCCACGCTCGAGTGGACTGGTTTTGTTTAAATTCTCGGTTTAGTGCATTGGAGACTTCTTCACAGCGCATTGAGGCATCCGTGGCCCAGTCTTCTTCTCAGCTGGCTCAGATCCTCTTTATGCTTCAGATGCCGTCATAGCCCCCTGCTCTATGATCAGTGCTGTCTAGTCCTTTCTCTGTTTTTTTTGATCCCTCCCGGACAAAAAGGGGGAGTGGTTTTGGTTTTTATATTGTGCAGTTTATATTGTGGTACAGTACAGTTGTTTTGACAGTAGTTTTACTTTTGTTTATATCCTTCCTTGGTACAGTTGGATAGCTATTTGGTATAGTTGGGCATATATTTTTTTGTTATGGATGGATAGAATATTTTTGATAGATGGATAGTCTATTTATCAGTCATTTTATATTTTGTTATTAATATAGTTCCACAGATTTTGGTTGGCATGTGTGGTTGCTTTTCTTTCAGGTGGATTGTTCAAAGACTTTGGTTATAGAAGTGCATTTTTTTGGGATTATTTTGGATTAGTTTTTTTTGTTTTGCATTTTGTGATTTTTTAGGAAAACTGTTTTAGAATGGTTTTGTCCAAGATTTGACAAAGGGGAGATTGTTAGGACCCTTTGTTGTCAAATTCCATGGAAAAACCTAAGTTTGTACTCAAGTTGTTTTTGTTTGTTTTCTAGTTTTGGTCTTCCCGCTCGAGGGGGAAATTGACACTCGAGCGGGGTTTGCACTCTCACAGCATCTTTGTAAAATCTACAAAATACTAGATGTTGTGATTCTACGCTCGAGCGTGGATTCTTCTGCTCGAGCGTGAACCCTGTATGAAACACGCAATATGAAGTCTCCGCTCAAGCGGGCATTACCACGCTCGAGCGGACCGCGCGATCTCAGATACTATATATTCGCGTGTTGGGTCTATTCTAGGGTTACTTCTCCTAGATCTTGTTTAAGGTTTTTAGGGTTTGGTTTGAGGTTTTTATCTGAAGTTTTTGGTGAGTTTTCCTTAATATATTTGAGAGGGTTTGTAACCTATGATCTAAGATACATACATCAAGGAGTTTGGTTCTTCATAATTAAGAGAGTTCTTCTTCGGTGGATTCCGAAAATCCAAATGTGGAGTTTCAAAAGAGTTTGATTCTGTATGTAGTCGTTGATTCGACAATGAAGTTGTGGATTCAACTTCAGATTAATCAGTTCCGAGACAAAGGCTTGGTGAAAGAGTTACAGAAGGTTTGAAGACAAATTGGATGAGTTGGGTAATTTGTTTGTTATCTTTGTAATCTTTTCTTTTTTCAGTAGTGGATTGATTAGTGGCGTTTCGCCCGTAGTTTTTTATTACAATTGAAGGTTCTTCAATTGTGGTTTTTCCACGTAAAAATCATTTGTGTCGATTTATTGTTTATTTCGAAAACAACAATCAAAATCACTTTCGTAAGTGCTTGATGATTTGGATTGTGTGTTTTGAATGATTGGTAATTAAAATACTTTAATCTTGATCTAATCACGAATCACTTAGGATTTTCACATAGTTTATATTAACATATCTTTACAGAAATGTTACTCATAGTGGGCTTCCAAAACCGGTTGTTCGGTCTTCGAGTCTTGACCTATAAACACAAACATCATAGCCACAATTTCTTAATACACATTCGAGTTATTCACTTGATTCTTAACCTTATTCGGTCATCCATTACTTGTTCGTTCAGTTATTTCTATATTTCTTTCATGCTTATGAGATGTTTATGGATGTTAATTATACTTGAAAACTATGTAAATGAAGGCCTGAAGTCAGAAAACAGAAAGAAAAAAAAAATTGAAAAATCTACCCTGTTTGGCGCGCTCGTGTGTGCCTTGGCCGCACGAGCGGTGGCCTTCATAGTACAAGTTTGGCCAAAAAGAGATTGGCCGCTCGAGCAGTGGCCCAGGCCACTCGAGCGCGTCTAGGTACAATTTCAGTCTAAAAATCTACTTTGAAAAGGAACACAATCTTTTGCAAAATCAACTTCAAGTTCATGAAAATTAAGGCCAAAAACTCATGAAAACATGGTGAATGATCAATTGCTAACTTCAAACAAAATCATAGTTTCAAATCAAACTAAATTTCCATATAGAACAAGGCAAACATTTGAATTGAAATGTAAATCCTCAAAACTTGCATTCTTGAGTTGCAAAACCTCAACTCCCATGGAGTTTCCTTTTCACTTGAAAATTGATGCAAGAAAACAAATGATTAAATATAAAAATGCCATGGATGATTACAATTCCTCTCTTTAAACTCATGTGAGTTCTAAACAACAATTCACATTACTCAACTCTTTAATTCCACTTAGCTTCAAGAGGTTAGAGATGGATTCTCACCTTAGATGCTTGATTTGGTGAAGATTTCGCTTAATCCCTTTTTGATTTTCTTTTTCCTCTTCCTTTCTTCTCTTAGTCTCTAGAAGTCTCTCTCTTAGATTTTTATTTTGTGTTAAGTCTAATACTAAGGCTCATATATATCTATCTCTATCTACATATATAAATGATGAGCCAAACACAACTTAGCGAATCAGACGAACTCAATTTTTAATTAAACTTCCCAAATGGCTCTAAAAATTCCCATTAGTCTATCAATGTGCTCAATTTTAGTTTCTACCCATTAAGGTCGTCAATTTCAGTTCCAAAGTCGTAGCTCCAACAGATATTTTTCCAATGCTGAAAGATATTCTTAAATTAATTCATATTAATGCATAATTAAATAAAGATAAATGTGACACGCATTTTGGGGCTGTTACAGTCAGACACAATAAGTTGTTCCACTCGAGCGCAGAATGTACACTCTCAGTAGTTTTGCAGACAACAGACCAACGCTCCAGCGCAAGAAAGACCGCTCGAGTTGAGACCGCTCGAGTGTAGAAAGCACAGTTCGAGCGTAGAATACACTCTCCCAGTAGTTTTGCAGACTTGCAAAAGTACTGAGAGTTCACAAAGCCCGCTTGAGCGCAAGAAGTGCCACTTGAGCAAAGGAGTAAAATTCTGGGTAATAAAAGTTTAAAAACTAAGCAACCAACCTGTTTCAAACGCAACCATTACAATCCAATAACCAAACTCAAGGAAGTATGAGGGGAAAAAGACATGAACAACACTACGACACCACAAAATACAAAAGGGTCGAGTTAAAACCGGAATCACTATAATCTTCCTCCTTAAGGAATTTCGTCCCCGAAATTTCAAATCAAGTTTTAAAACTATGTTTAAACCGATCACAATAAAGATAATTAATCAATTCTGTCACCATGACCCATCCTTCGGTCACACATTCTCATCAACTCGATACACCAATTCCAACATTGTAAACACAATTCACATTTTTCCAAAACATATACAATGTTTACATTAAATCCATATTTCCAAAACACATTCAACATATACAATGTTTTTATATTTTCAAAACATATACAATGTTTTCATTTTTCATTAACATAATCAAAATTTCAATACATGCTCAAACATCAACAAATAAGTCTGATACTTCTCATGGACTTCCAACTCACGTTTCCAAGTTGCTTCCTCAACCCCGTGATATTTCCACAATACTTTAACCAAGGGAATTGTCTTACATTGCAAGACTTGGTCCCGAGTATCCAAGACTCTCACCGGTCTCTTCTCATACGAGGCATCCTCATCTACCTCTAAGTCAGCCCAATCCAACACATGCGATGGATCCGGCTCATACTGCCGAAGCATGCTAATATGAAACACATCATGAACCCTAGAAAGCTGTGGCGGCAAAACCAAACGATAAGCTAACTCTTCAATTCGCTGAAGGATCTCAAAAGACCCAATGAATTGAGGGGATAACTTCCCACTCTTTCCAAACCTCATGAAACCCCTCCTATGTGATATCTTTAAGAAGACACGGTCTCCCACCTTAAAAGACAAGGGTCTCCTCTTATGATCGGCATAACTTTTCTGGTAACTCTAGGCCATAACCAACATCTTATGAATAAGTGTAACTTTCTCCGTCATTTCCTGGACTAACTTTAGACTCAACATAGGTACATCACCCACCTCGGCCCAACACACAGGGGATCTACACGGTTGACCATACAAGGCCTCAAACGGTGCCATGCCAATACTCGATTGAAAGTTATTGTTATAGGCAAACTCCACTAAGGGCAAGTGTCTCTCCCACGGCTCTTTAAAGTCAATAACACAACCCCGAAGCATATCCTCAAGGATTTGAATAGTACGCTCGGACTGCCCATCAGTCTGAGAATGATATGCGGTACGGAAAATCAACTTCGTGCCCAAGACACTCTGTAGGCTCTGCCACAACCGAATCATGAAACGCAAATCAAAGTGACTTCATTGGATTATTTATAATATGCCAAACAAGGTCTAGTAGAGAAGAGAAATATATATATATGTTGTATGGGTATAGACGCTCTCCATTTTTAGGGTTTACATATATATATATATATATATATATATGTGTGTGTGTATATTGTATGGGTAAAGATGCTCTCAATTTTTAACACATTTATCCTTTTCAAATAAAGGTGTACCACATGCACTAATTAATATATCAATTATTATATTAATATATGCTATGACAATGTCACTTTAAAATTATGGATCTCGCCTATTATACAAACTACAAAAACTTAAAACCTCTAAAATTATGCCACATTATCTGTTAGTATACTAATTGGTGCGTATAACTTTATTCTTTCAAATAACTATCTTAGTTTACTAAAAAGTTATTTATAACACTTTATTGAATTAAAATTTTTATTTTAGGCAATAAAATATTTTTATTTCAAGTGTCAACCAAATTCACAAAAACAAAAACAAAAATAAAAACATTTTTTTTTGGTTTAAAATCAATTTACAAAAAATAAAATAAAATTATTCAAAATATTTTACGTCGAGACAAACGAAACTGTGGTCTAAAACATTACTTCTACACCACTAAATAATCTCTCCTTTATCAGACCATGGGTTTTTGTATTTAATGAACTTGAAACCAAACCAAATAATCTCTCCTTTATCAAACCATGTGCTTTTATATTGAATGAATTTGAAATCAAAATGGAATATTTTTTATTTCGTACTGATTCCGAAAATTCGTGTTCACTAACTAACAAATTAGTTGTATTCACTCGGTGTTTGGTATCAGTTAAAAAATATATATTTTTTAATTGTTTTATTTTTAGTGATTTTTTTTTTTTTTGGTGGTCAAAATGAAGTAATAGAATTCTCTTTGAAGTCCATTTTATTTATAAAAAAACACAAACAAACATTGAAAAAATTTATAAAAAAAAATCACTAAAGACAAAAAAAAATTTTGCTTTTTTCCTCTTTTTGTTTGGTCTTTTCTAGATTTCTTTTTAAAAATTTAACTTTTGTGATTCACATAGTCGAGCAAGATTCAAAAGTGTAGACCTTTTTAAATATATATATTTAAACTCACTAAAAAGGACAAAAAAATTCACCAAAAAAATCGACCCCAGACAACGACCTTCACTGTAGTTATGGGACTCCAGATAAGCAAGAATGTCATTAGATTAGTGGTGGGATAAGAGTCTCTAGAAGCCCAAATGGAGGCATGTTTTTGGTTGGATTACCTAATGAAGACATGGTTTCAATCCATGCCAACCTCACTACAATTAATATATCTAATAAGAAAGCTAAACCAAATTGTCATTTTCAATTTCAATTTAAAATTTAATATGCCCACCTATTTGTCATATATTACACTATAGTATGATTGTTATCATAATATATATGCTTTATTATGTGGGAAGCTCTTTATATTAATTGTTAATAAAACCACTAATCTAGTTCATAAACTATAGTTATCCTCGCGATTATTAAAACAGAACCACGATCACAATTATACTTTACATTAAGAATAAAAATAAACCTTCAAGAAAGGTTTGCGTAATTATATATGCGCCATAAGAGCCCATGCGGCACGAGTGATTATAGTTAATACATATTTTTAATTATTGATTCACCTCTTTATTGCCTGTGATTTAACTAAGCACTGTTTCGAATGTACCGACACATAATCACTTTGTTAAAAATTCTTGAGAATTAGCTTTGTCACCCATAATTCGAACAAGACACATAATCACTTTGTTAAAAAATCTTGAGAATTAGCTTTGTCACCCATTATTCGAACAATGTCTGGTATAGATTTAAGATCAGACAGAAATTTGGTTAAGAATTATGAGATTCTTCCCTAAAAAGATAGAAAGAGTTGCTGCACAAAATATACTTATAAAAAAAAGCCTCATAGATATTTTATTTATCTATATGAACAAGAAGTCATATAATGAAAGAGGATTTTTATTAGTACAAATGGTATTTCGAACTTAGAACGAGCATAAAGAAATTAAATTAATGATATACTTTTTTTTTGTCTTTTGAGTAGTTTCGTTGGCTGGGCCGCTTCTTTCTCAATTTATTTTTATTTTGCTTTTATTTTGTGAATTCACACCATAGAGTTACTTGAGGTTTAAAGGCAACCACTTAAGCCAGGGATTTAGACAAATGGAAGGAGGATTTTGAACCCTCATTAGTAACGTAGGAGGCATAAATACTTTTTATTCTTTTTTATCTTTCTTTTTTTTCTCTCTTTTCACTTCCTCTTTCTCAAATAAAAATTTAGTGTACCATCTTATTATTGACATGACGTGTCATCAACCAATTATAAAACTAAATATTGGATAGTGAACTCCACTATTTGGATAACTTTGTTCCTTAAAGATGAGAAAATTATTATATAGTTCTCAAGTATCATGTGGTGTTATTTATGTAATAGTCTTTACTAATGAGAAACTGCAACTTATACTAAATGAGCCATCCATTGTCTCTCAATTACCGAAAAAATGTGAGTCACCATATCTACCATGTAGACAATGTGTGATGTCCCAGGCATATAACCCGCTTTATTCCTTTCTTAATTGTGTTTATTCCTTATTTTCGGAATTTCGAAATCAGTTTAAGGCCTCGTCAGTCGTATAAGTTCCCCACTCTTGAAACTTCCTTGGATTTACATCTCCACTTTTGCTTTGGAGTTGAGTTTTTTCTTGCTTCGGAAGTGTAGTTAGAGTCTGTCGTAGGCTTGTCAAGCTTGACAAAATTTGAAGCGGTAGCAAAACTGCATGTATGGGAAGGTGTGCCGCACGTGTAGTGAGGGGGTGTTTTCAGAGGGTTGGGGTTGAAATAATTGCAAGTGTGGAGGGCATGTGCGAAAGTGAGGGTTGTACGTACGACAAAGAGGGATTTTCTGAGAGTGTCATACTGAAAAAATCGCTCGTGTGGGGGTGAGTGCCGCATGTGCAAAAAGGGTATGCTCCACACGTGCGGCCACATGCGGGAGAGGTGCCATACGTGCAGGAATAACTGTGTCCGAATTTCTCTTCTTTTTTTTTTTTTTTTTCCCTTGGGCTGAGTGTATCTCACTTTTTCCTTCATCTCTCTTTCTCTAAAACTCATTTCTCTCCCCTCTCTCTTCATTTACTCTCACCAAATTCTATTCAAACCTTGATTTCTCCCAATCCATTAGAGTTTTGATACAAGTTTCTTCATCAAAGTTGGAGAGCTCATCAAAGGTTACATTTTGTGCGATGGAGATCGGATTTCAACACTGTCAATTTTGGAAGTTTCTTCTCTCTTCTTCTCTAAATCTTGAGATAGGAAGTTTCTTTGAGTTAAATATATTTTTTTTGGCATGTCCAAGTCTATTCTTGATGAAATCTTTGGGTTATGAGTTCGGGTTTGAGTGAGGGTTTTGAATGTGTTTTAAAAAAGGGGCATTTCTCTTCCCTCTCGTGAAATTGATTCTTATTTATGAAATGTGTGACTCTTAGAAGTCTATTGGCAAGAACACTTTTTAAAAATGAAAGATTCATTTTGGGTGAAAACCCTACCTTTTGAAATTTGGGGAAAATTGGAGTTATTGAAGAAAAATCATATGTTATTGTGTTGTTAAATCATCTATGAAATGGATGAACTTTTGTTGAGAAATTGCCATAGAAAAATTGGAAAATTATATAGCATTGTGAATATGGATTGTGTCATATGTCATATGGATATGGTTATTGATTATTAAATTGAGAACATTGAGAGATTTTGATAATTGTATTGTATTTAGGACATAATGCCGAGGAATAAGGGAATTGTATAATTGCATCTACATACATTCATTTGTATAGTTTTGAATATTGATTATTATGGCTATGCTTTAGAAATTAATTTATTGTTTTAAGAAAACAATTGATGATCTTGAAAACGTTTTGGGACAAATACATTGATAAGTCCAGATAGGGGGTGTAGATTGGTATTGTTTAAGTTGGCTTGAATATTCAGGGTGAAAGATTGAAACACGCGCGGAGTAGGTACCACATGTCTTCTGGTTAGGAGCCGGTACAGTGCGGATTTGTAGTGTTTGATATGCCTACTTACAAACACCAGCCTATGGATTATCTGAGTATATTTACCATCCTGTTGTGTATTATGAAATTACTGAGACAATGTATTTTTTAAAAAGTATTGCATATGGTTTTCAAAAAGGAACAAAGGTATGGATTTTTGGAGTATGACATTGCATAGTATACATGTTGTGAGACTGCTTAAACATATATGCTTTATTAAGATCTTCTTACTGGGTTTTGTGCTCACCCTTGTGGATTTGTGCAGAAAAATATGTGGTGATTCCATCTAGTTAAAGGTGAGGAAAGTGTTTTGAGAGCACAATGCTCTTTTATTTTTGTTGTATATTTTGACAAGTTAAGGGTTTTATTTGTATGAATTTTTAGATAATCATCTTTTGTGTAACCGGGCTTAAGCCTTGAAATTTATAGTCTTTGGGGCATTCATTTTGTGTTATATCTTTTGTTTTTAATCGTCGCACATGCTATGAATTCACTTTTTAAGAAGTTTGAATATGTATTGTATGTGGACTTCTTTCGTAAATCTCTTACATGAATGAAATACAAATATAGATTTTTGAGTTGAGATTAGTGTGATTGAATGAATTAAATTGACTTATCATTATGTCATTTATTTAGGGGCGTTACACAATGTCACATGGTACTCCAAGAATACTCAATAATTACTCATCATATAATGACTTACATGATAAATTATTAGATAGTAATACTATGTGTCAATGATGATGCGGTGTCACCATTGTATTGAACTTTTTTTGTCTTTCTCTTCTTTCCTCAGCCACAAAAAATTATCATAAAAATTAGCAGAAAAATAGCAAGGAGAAATTGGTATTCATTGATCAATTGGACGTTTTTTTTTAATTTAATTTTTATTTTAAGTGCTGTGAAACTCGAAACTTCAACTCTTTCCATTTTTGCAAAACTCAAAACTTTTAACGCTAAAAAATAAAAATAAAAAGGGTAACTAAGTTCAATATAAATAAAATAGTGCAAATAATCATATATTCCCACCTCTAAATCATCTTCCACTGTTACCTACCATCGCCACCACTGCCACCGTCCCCAACACCCACTGCCGCTCCCATGGTACTCCCAACACCCTCTTCCCCAAATGCATTGGCCAACACAGCCACCCAAACCCTCCTGACCCTCCCCATTACAACCCTAGATCGCTACACTTGTTGCAAAAAACGTGTTTGGTGACCAAGAGCATACCAACAAAAATTTTATAAAAAAAAATTCTTAATGGGTCAGTGACATCTTTAAAATAATATAAATAAATTTTTTAATTTAAAATATATAAATATAAAGTTATAACATCATATCGTATAAAATTTCTATTATTCATCATTACTCTTATCCTAAATAATATTGTGTCTACTCATATAATAGTTTTGTGCGAGAGATGACAAGTCTATGCTGCTTGTGCTTCATCAACTACACAAGCTCACTCACAATTCACTGTAGTTATGGACTCCACATAAGAGTCTCTAGAAGCCAAAATGGAAGCATGTCTTTGGCTAGATTAGCTAATGAAGTCATGGTTTCAATCCATGCCTACTTGACTAAAATTAGTATATCTAATTACAAAGTATAAACAAATTATCATTTTTAATCACATATTAAAATTTAACATGCCTACCTATTTGTCGTATATCTTACACCATTGTATAATTGTTAAGATACACATACATTTGTAATCTTTATATTAGTTGTTAACAAAACCACTAATGACATTTATAACTATAGTTGTCCTCGACATTATTAAAGCAATTCAACTAGCACGAGCACCAAGTATATATTTATACTATATATTAAGTAAAATGGGGTTTTTAACCCCAAGCGTTGTGAGAGCTCCAATCTCTCAAATTAAATTTTCTGATTTTTTGATTTAAAAAAAAAATCTTAGCGTTTATTAACTTCTCTCAACTCCCAAGTCTTACCCTCATAATAACACTTTAATGCATTAAGAACAAGCATAAAATAAATTCTTTGAAATCCAACACATGAATTCCTTGAAAAGTCCCAACATATGAATTCATTGAAAAGCCCAACACATATGATTATTATCCCTCATAATAATACTTTAATGCATTAAGAACAAGTATAAAAAAAATTTCTTGAAAATTCCAACACATATGATTATTATCAAAATATTAAAATTTAATATAATATAATAATAATAAAAAGACATTTAGTTCATTGAAAAATCCAACACATATGATTATTATCAAAATATTAAACTTTAA
>JAPPVO010003530.1:0-45020 GCA_030407325.1 Camellia japonica | reverse complement strand
ACTCCTTTGTGTAGTTTACTGGTTAAGGATGCGCCTTTTGTCTTTGATGAGGCATGCTTAAAGGCATTTGAAACACTTAGAATGGCCTTGACCACTACCCCAATCATGAAATCACCAGATTGGTCGCTTCCTTTGAAATCATGTGTGATGCCTCCGATTATGCTATCGGGGCTGTGTTGGGCCAAAGGGTCAATAAGGCACCATTTGCTATATACTATGCTAGTCGCACTCTCTCGGATGCACAATTGAATTACACTACCACCGAGAAAGAGTTGCTAGCTGTGGTCTTTGCCTTAGATAAATTCCGGTCGTATCTCCTAGGTTCCAAGGTCATAGTCTTCACTGATCATGCCGCTTTGCGGTATTTACTATCAAAGAAAGAGACCAAACCTAGGTTAATTAGATGGATTTTGTTGCTCCAAGAATTTGACCAAGAGATCCGAGATAAGAAGGGATCTGAGAATGTGGTGGCGGATCATCTCTCCCGAATCCTTGTTGAGTATAATAGTGACCCTCTTATTTTGCATGATTCGTTTCCGGACGAATAACTCTTTGAGCTGTCACAAGCGAGCCCCCCGTGGTTTGTACATATTGTGAATTACTTGGCCATTGGGCAAATTCTGCAGAATTGGTCTAAGCAAGACAAAGACCGATTCTTTTCGCAGGTCAGGTATTACTTTTGGGAGGATCCAGAGTTGTTTAAATATTGCTCTGACCAAGTGATCCGACGGTGTGTGCCGGAGAGTGAGGTACATAGCATTCTTACATTTTGTCATTCTTCTGCATGTGGCGGTCATTTTAGTGGGCATAAAACGGCCGCCAAGATTTTACAGAGTGGGTTTTATTGGCCCACAATTTTTAAAGATGCCCATTAATTTTGTAGAACTTGTTTGCACTGTCAGCAAATGGGTTCGATGTCTCGGTGTGACATGATGCTAATGTCCCCTATTCTTGTGGTAGAAATATTTGATGTTTGGGGGATTGATTTTATGGGCCCTTTCCCGTCGTCATTCGGGTTTAAGTACATTCTCTTGGCAGTAGATTATGTGTCTAAGTGGGTGGAGGCAATAGCTACCTGAACAAACGATCATAGAGTGATAATCAAATTTTTGCATGAAAACATCTTTAGTCGTTTTGGGTTTCCTTTCTTTGAGTCGGTAGTTAAGAAATACTCTATCACTCATAAAGTTGGCACTCCATACCACCCTCAAACTAGTGGCCAAGTGGAAGTCTCAAATAGGGAGGTAAAGCACATAATTGAGAAAACGATGAGACCGAATAGGAAAGATTGGTCACAACGGTTAATTGATGCATTATGGGCTTACCGTACTGCTTATAAGACACCATTGGGATGTCACCATATAGAGCGGTGTTCGGAAAAGCTTGCCATCTCCCGGTTGAACTCGAGCACCGAGCATTGTGGGCCATAAAGAAGTTTAACTTTGATATGGCCGCGGCTGGGCTCAACTGGAAATTACAACTCAATGAGTTGGAGGAAATCCGGAATGATGTATATGAGAGTTCGAGAGTTTTTAAAGCTTGGACTAAAGAATTCCATGACAAGCACATTAATAGGAAATCCTTTGAACCCGACCAAAAAGTGTGGCTTTTTAATTCAAAACTGAGACTCTTTCCGGGTAAACTAAGATCAAGATGGGATGGCCCCTTTGAGGTTGTTGAGGCATTTATTCATGGCACCGTTGAGGTGCGAGATCCAAAAACTGGCCACACTTTCAAAGTGAATGCCCAAAGATTGAAACCATATATAGAGGGGATTGGGAATGGGGATATGATTGAGTCCATTGCTTTGATGGACCCATTTTACTACGATTGATAGATTAATTTCTTGTTCTCTTTTCTTTCCCTTCTATGCTATTTTGTTTTTCTTTGTTCTCGTTATGCTTTACTTGCGTCTAGGAGACTTTAAATCCTTTGAAGGTGTAATTCCTTTGGTGTTTACCGTGCCCGAACGGCATCTGAAGGTCTGGTATAGCCACCTAACCGTGTTTGTAGTGAGTTCCTAGGAGACCAACTGAGACGGTGGAAACTAGAGTTCGAATGGCAAAGCCTAGAACACAAAGGTTTGGGATTTCCAAGACTAGAGTTTGGTTTAAATACCCAGGGGTGTGGAGATTGCTTCAAAACTACCTCGGCTTGAACTCTGTATGGCAGCCTTATAGGTTGAGGTACCTTTATGTGCCTCGATTTTGGATACCGAATCAACCTAGTCTGTCACCCTGTTAGAGAATAGGGAAAGTTACAAACACAGTTAGGGAGAAAAGTAGTACCCGTGGTTTTCGCGTGAAGATTATACCTTTAGTGGGCATTCCGTTATGTTCTTATGTGCTATATTTATTTCGGATGTCTATTGAAGGTAGAAATGCTTCAGTATATTTGGGGTGTACATGCCCGAAGGCTATAAACTACGCTGGGTTTTATTACCTGGGGGATTCTGAAGTGGCAACTTTATGCCATAACTCTGGTGCCTTTTGTTAGGTGCTGAGAGTTAGTTTTCCATTCTCTTGAAGCATGTATGGTTGCGAGTACTTCTTGTTTTTGTTAAACTATGCTGTTGCAATGTAGCAGAAAACGGTCATTGCATGCGTGTGGGTGGAAGGGACCCTTCCTAGCTTGGGTAAGACCTTGATTTCTGCTTTGTGGTAGATGGGAAATCAAGTATTCAACCACATTTTTTGAAAAAAAAAAAATAGTTGTTATACTTGTTCATTTAAAAAAAAAAAAAAAAGGGGGGGGGGGAGAAATCGCCGCACGTGCGGCCTAGGCCCCGCACGTGCGGGACTTTTGGTGAAACAAACATTTGCGCACTGCTTTAAAAGCAAGTACAGGTGGTGGGGCGTTGACCAAGCCGCATGTGCGGCTTGACTCCTGCACGTGCGGGACGCCGATTTTCCAAAAAAAAAAAAAAAAATGCGCGAGGGTTGAAATCGCTGCACGTGCGGCCTGGGCCCCTCACGTGCGGGAAATTTGGTGAATTCCAAATGGCACTCTGCTTAATAAGCAGGTGTGGAACCAAGTGCGCCATCAAGCTGCACGTGCGGCTTGGGCCCCGCACGTGCGGGAATTTTCAACCAAAAAAAAAAAAAAATTTTTTTGTTTTGTCTTCTTCTATTTTTATTTTTATTATTTCATTTTTATTTATTTACTTATTTCAAAATAAATAAATAAGTAAATAAATTTTAACTAAATACATAAATAAATTTGAAAAATAAATAAATATATATACAATTATTTTATTTTGTTTATAATTTTTTTTTACATATATATATAAAAAAAATCATATTTTATTTTATTTTTTTTTTTCTATTTTTTATTTTCGTAAAAAAAAAAAAAAAAAAAAAGAAGAAGAAAAAGAAAAAGACAAACCTTATCTACATCACACACCCTCCACTCTCTTCCAATCCTTCTCAAACTTCTCTCAGATTTCTCTCTCTCTCTCTCTCAACCCCACAAACCCACCTTCTTCTTCTTCTTCTTCTTCTTCTTCTTCCCTTTTCTTCTTCTTTTTTCTTCCTGACCACCATTATCTCACCGCCGTCATCACTTCCCTCTCCGTCCGACGAATCTCCATTTTTTCCGGCGAACTTCAATTTTTTTTTTCCCTCTCTTTCTCCACTTTTTGAAGGTAAAATTTTTTTTTTCCCTTTTATGTGTGGATTTGTAGATGTAGGAATCAATTTGTGGACTTGTTGTTTTTATGTTTTATTTTTGTTGGTTGATCTAGTGTTCATCTTTCAAAAAAAAAAAAAAATGCTTAGCCATGTTTGTTGTTAGTTGTTTCTTCTTTCTTTTATTTTTTTTTTTTACTTAGCCATGTAGTAGTACACTAACTTAGCCATGTTTAGTTTGTTTGTTTATCTTAAAAAAAAAAAAAAAAAAAACCAGAACCACAATCTGCTGCGTATGAAGAAGATGAGAGCTGCACGTGCAGCCCTCTATGGCACGTGCGGGAGTCAAGCCAAAAAAAAAAAACTCAGAAATCATGGTGCTAATGCTAATCCTAATCCTAATCTAGTTTTTTTTTTTTTTTTATTTGCTATATTTGTTTAGTTTAAATTGCTTCGTAGTGATTCTGGTTCGTTTACTTAGTGGATTTTAGTTTTTATTTTTATTTTTATTATACTTGTGTAGTTAGTGATTTTATTTTTATCTTATTCTATGATGCCATTGTTCATTTAATTATTAAGTAGTTTAGTTTTTATTTTTATTTTTATTTTCTTCTTTTTTTTTTTTTTTAAAAAAAAAACTGTTTAATTTTGGTTGTTTTATTCTATACTTTAGTCTCTTTTGTAGTTTAGTTATTTTATAGTTTAGTTTAGTTTAGTTTAGTTATTTTATAGTTTAGTTAATTGAATTTAATGTCATTTTACTTCATTTATTTAATTAATTTCGTTTTTATATATTTAAAAAAAAAAACAGTGGAATTGCATGTGGTACATTAGTGGGTAAACTTGTGCTTTCATATTTTATTTTATTCTCATAATTGGTTCCACGGGTTTGTGTCTATTTGCTTTTGGTGTGTGCAGGATATGAGTCGACGTGTTGCTCGGGCCTCCAAGAAGGCCAGGGGTTCCTCCTCTTCGGCGCCACCGCCATCACCGTCACCACCATCCTCGCCACCACCACTGGGTGACTTGCCCCGGTCGGAGTGGGCTTCACGCCCTCTTCACAAGCTCACGCAGTTCAATATGCTATTTTTTCAGCGTGACGCAGACACTACTTGGGCCATTGAGCAGCTCCGCCTCCGGCAACAGTTCGGCATTTGCGCTATGACAGCGCCCACTTATTCTCGTCTGGTACGACTATTCTACCAGAACCTGCATGAGACACCCACCGAGGATAGACTGCTCTCTAACATTGATGGTCATGTTGTCCACATTACCTCATCCATGATTGCCACAGTGTTAGGGTTTTTCGCCAAACCCGAATATCAGCCCTTCCCGGCAGTTGAGGATCGACAGCCCATACATAGCCTCATCCAGCAATACTTCCCGGGGGCCCACGATGACCTCAGTTTCACATGCTTGCGGCGGAGCAAGCTGCCTAGCCGCTTGCTATTCCTCGATTCCGTGGTCCATAAGAATGTCCTTCCACTTGGGCATCGAGCTGAGCGACGTTTGGAGTTTGTTCGGGTCTTACACGGGTATCAGTATGGCTATCAGGTCCCGCTTGCACATACCATCTGGATGCATTTGCGGAAATTTCTACGGGAGGTAGTTCGGCCTGATCCTATGCAGAACCTGACTTGGCCACTACCATTTGCCAATTTGTTGACACTTGTGTTTGAGCTGAACCACCTCCCCATTGCTAAGGATGAGGAGATTGATAGAGGGTATTCGACTTTCGGCTAGCGAGAATGGCAGCATAGCATATCTCGCATCCTGCAGCCGGTTGGGGCCCTAGTTGATGAGGCCTAGGACCCCGTACATGACCACCCAGCTCATCCTGTTCCCCCAGTGCCTCCCCAAGCAACCCCACTCTACATGACTCGCGAGGAGTACTTACAGCTTCAGCACTCTGTGGATCAGGTCCATAATACTCTTCGTGATCACCACCAGAGTCTCATGGAGTTGCGCACGGATCTTTAGGTGCATCGAGACTACTCTCAGTCGCGCTTTGACCAGCTACATGCCGACAACCTCGCCATCCGGCAACAGGTTCAGGATGACGCCTTTGAGACGCGCTCTTTGATGCACGCCTTGTTTGCCCAGCATTTCTCGCCCCCACCACCACCGGCTTCCCCGTAGTACCCGCTTGTATATTGCTTTGTCTTTTTATTTTTATTTTTCTTTTTAGTTCTTTCTTTTCTTCAAAAAAAAAAAAAAAAAAAGAAGAAGAAGAAGAAGAAAAAGTGTGAAATGTGTATATGTTACTCTCTGCCTACCTGGATGTGCACCTACAATTCTGATAATATTCTCTCATTTCTCTTTACTTTTCCATTGAGGACAATGTCATATTCAAGTTGGGGGATGAGGGTTATATTTTCTTTTGTGCATTTCTATTTGGCTCATAATTCATGCTTATACCTATTTCACTTGATTGCATTACTTCACTTGATGTGACTTTTTGCTAGTATGGTGATGATATTTGCATATGTTTATTGGACAGCATAGTAGACTTGTATGAAAAGGGTTTATTGGGTAGATACTTGCATGCGATGTTTGCACGAGGAGAGTTGTCTGTGTTTGTGGTATTAGTACACTTGTCATGAGTATGCCTTAATTCACATGAACACACTATCATAGTGGTGATCTTTTTATTATAATCCCTAGTGTACATCATTGATAATAGCTAGAGTTGCAGAAAAGAATAAATGAGGAGCCAAGATTCTTAATAAAAAAAAAACCACTTGACTAGTTTGGGTTCGTAGCCTTTTTAACTTGAGTTATTAAGCCCGTAGGGGTGTCTCTACACCTAATGCCCTAAAACCGTTTGGTTTGGGAGTCATTGGCTCAAAACTTGCTACATGGGTTAATTAGAAAGCTTAAGGGACTTGGACATTACACAGTTAAGGAAAAATAAGAAGAATGACTAGTTCAGATTTGTAGCCTTTTCAACTCGAGTTATTAAGCCCGTAGGGGTGTCTCTACACCTAATGCCCTAAGACCGTCTGGTTTGGGAGTCATTGGCCCAAAACTTGCTACATGGGTTAATTAGAAAGTTTAAGGGACTTGGACATTGCACAATCATAAAAAAAAAAAAAAAACTTTTGAGAATCTTGGCTGCAACAGGTTAGTTTTTCTGTATATGTTTAGTGTTATTATGAGTTACACTGGGCTATTATAGTAGGTAGTTAACTAATATGGAGATTGCACTTTACACCGAGGGTACTCATGACTTGTCTACTAGCATGCACAAGTATAGGGAACTTCACTTTTGTATTAACTGAATTGTGGTTTCGACTCAATAGGTTCCTTCATGCTTGTCCACTGTGCCTTTAATGACTCATGATGTCTCAATATCACACTGTAGTGGCACATAAGTTGATTGTTAGGTGGAGTAGTGTGGTCATTTGTTGTTGAGTACATATGAATATGTTAATATTTGTGGGTATCATTTCTGGAAACCCTCACGAGACTTTACTCATCCACTTGGGGTAACCTTGTGATTTAAAGGGTTGTTGCATATACTAAATGCAACTGTTTTCCCACGAAAGAGGAAATAGATAGATTTTGTTTAATTTTATTTTATTTTACTTGCTTGAGGACTAGCAAGTAGTAAGTTGGGGGATGTGATTAAGGCCGAAATGTACATCATTGAGGCCGTTAATTAGAATCTCTTAACTTCACTTGCTGGTCAAACTGTATACTTTATGTATGTTGAATGTCAATCAGGTTGTACATCGTTGGAGCATAAAATAGACAAAAAGACGGAATTTGGACAGAGTTGACTTTCCCGCACGTGCGTTGACTTTTTCTGGGAAAGTCAAACCGACGTTTTAAACCTGTTTGGAAGTGAGTAGAAGTATAAAAAGGCAAGGAAAAGGCTTTTCTAGGGTTCTGAACTTGTTTTGACCTAAAGGGAGAGGCTAGGGTTTGGAAGGGAAGAGAAACAAAAAGCTTCAAGGATGTCTCCCATGGTGGTTTCTTCTCCATCTACCTCCTTCCACTCCTCCATGAGTGGCTAGTCTCATTTTCTAGGGTTTTGATGAAACCCTAGCCATGTAATTATTTTGTTTTCTTTTTGATTTTTAATTATGTAAAGGTTTGAACATTTGTATGGTGATTTAGAAGTTTCTTTTATATATTTTTCATTATTTCTTCGAATATTTGACTTTCTGTGATTGTTGAATGTTATCCATACATGAGTTTTCTATTCCTTCACATTCAAGGTATGAGACGAACCATGCTACGAGGAATGAGTCATATCACTACCTTAGTTTAGAGTGAACGATACGTATTACTTGAGATGGTTTGTGCTCGTACATTGAATATGATGATCTTCTTGTTAAATGCTTTGAGCTTGTAGTTGCGAAACATTAATCCGTTCAAACCATAGCATAATTGATTTCAATTGGAAACCCTAATTACGTGGCTAGTGGTGGACTCTTTGCCCTAGTTTTTCCCCCAATTCAGTAAACCCAATTTCATTTATTATTGATAATTTAATTCATTAGTTTAATTTATTTGTTATTAATTTAGGCTATGAACAATCAATATTTTTATCAAAATTAATTTAGGAATTTAACAATTAAATTAGTTTAATTTTACAATTGTCCCTGTAGATCGATACCTGGACTTGCCATTATTCTGATAGAATTTGGTATAGTTTAGTGATTATTTTTGGTGTGTTCAATGACCCATCAAAGTCGTTGGGCTGTCATGAAGGATATAACACATGGAGGGGAAGAGACTCCAGTTCCTTCGAAGACAAGCTTGAGTTGGTTTGGTGATCGGATGAAGACTTTTTGGCTTCACAATCAATAGAGGCATGGTTGACAGCTAACCAATCCATTCCTAAGATCACATCAAAGGTACTAATATAGAGGGGAATCAAGTCTACATGTAAAGTTTCTCCTTTTAAGGATACAGTACAAGATTTGTACACATCAGCACTAAGGGCGGAGTTTCCAGAAGGAAAAGACACAGATAGTATGTATCCTAAGGGTTCGGGTGTTGATGCCAACTTGGTAGCAAAGTGTAGTGTAACAAAAGAATGAGTTGAACCAGAGTCAAAGAGAACATGGGCTAAGTGATCACAAACAGAAAATGAACTTGACATAACATTCTCAGTAATTTTCGGGTTTCCAGGCACCAAGGCAAAGGCTCTTCCTTGGTGTTTTTGGTCTTTCCTCACTCTTCCAGGTACCGCGGGTTTTTGGACTGGTTCAGAGGGGCTAGCTGTAGGACTGGCAAGCTTAGGACAATCTCTCAGCAAGTGGCCAACTTGGCCACATCTAAAGCATGCCCTCATGTCTCGACGGCATTGTCTCCAATGAGTCCTTCCACAAGTAGAGCAAGTTGGAGTGGTGTCACCTCTGGGATTTGTAGGACCTTGATTGCTTGAACTGGCTGTACCCGTATTTACCTTCTTGAGAGGCACGACATCGGGTCTTCTGTTATCTCTTTTCCAAAATCGCTTTCTCTGGCTTAGTTCCTCGGAGCGCAAGGCTTTAATCCATTTTTCTGCAATGTATGCTCGATCCACCACTTCCGAATAGATGGGCAGTTTCAAAACCTTCAGCCTGTCCTTGATTTCAGCATCCAATCCTGCTTTGAATTTCCTGGCTTTTCAAGCTTCGGTGGGGATGACGTATGTCGCAAATCAAGCTAGTTGTATAAACTTGCTCTCGTATTCGGCCACCGTCATAATTCTTTGCTTTAATGTATGAATTCTGTCGCATTTTGTTCCTGTAGCGAATCTGGAAAGTATTTTTCATAGAATACCTCCAAGAATTTAGCCCAAGTCATAATATCTTCTTTCTCCAAGGTAAGTAGCCACCATTCTTGTGTATCGTCTTTGAAGGTGAATGTAGCGAAAGTCACCTTCTGGCTTTCTGTGCAAGGTAGTGCGCGAAAAGTTTTCTCCATATCTCTGACCCAAGCTTCTGTCACCAGTGGATTTGTACTGCCAGTGAATATGGTAGGTTTCAAGTCCTAGAATTGTTTTATCGTAGTTGGTTCTTCTCGTTGTTCAGGCAATCCACTATTCATGTTGGTTTGTAGGGCTCGCAGAAAACTAGTAACTGCTCTTTCCATGATTTGCTCCATTAGGTCGGTACCACTGACCGACGATCCAGTTCCATTTCCATCATTAGCCATTACTACAAGGTGAAAACGATTACTGGACTCCCTTTTTTTTTTTTTTTTTGGAACCACTTAGTATACATTTAATTATCTATGATTCACAAGATACTATAACAGTACATATATCATTTTTACTTATGCAAAAGAAAACATATTAGTACAACGTACTTAAAACATCGTCAAGAGTTAGTGTCTAATCCTATTAATACAAAAACAGAAGGATTAGACTAATCATTGTCAGCTCCAAACAAAAAAAAGATCGGCAACATCTCTCGATCAGGCTCCCAGAATAGGTTACTAAGCCCCCACGAAAACTGGCTCTGGAAGACTGGGTCGTGGAATAGCCATGGGAACTCTTGCTGCACGAGGGACTCAAACTCCCATCCACTGAGCTCAATCCCAAAACAGTGCCAAACTACCTAGACCATGTAGACCGGTACACCGTAGTTATATCCCCAAAATTGCCGTCCAGTGAGCCGCACATGCATCTCTAAGTATGTGGTGCTGTCAGTGTAGTCCACAGCTAGGGTCTGGACAATGTGCTGTGGAGGAGGTGTAGTAGTGCGAATGTGGCTGCTAGGGTATATATTCCTTCTCCTCTCGGCAAAACCTGGGGGTAAGGGAGCAACCAAGAAATGCGGATGTACCGATCCGATGACGTGCGTCGGCCCAATGTAGCTCTCTTGGGTGCTAGCCTGGCTAAGTCTCCAAAACAGGTAGTCCTCGTCAGGGTCGGCTTGCAAATATACTAGCCTCTCCATGAGTCAGTTAAGGTCGGGGTGGGTCTGTCCAATAGTGCTCTCTGAGTCCCCGCATCCCTCCAATCAATTAGGGGCCAGATGCGCCCCCTGGGGCTCGAACCAAACCAATTCTTCCTGGTGTGCCATATCCTACAACACAGGAAAACTTAGCCTACCGAATATTTATAACACGGTTTACTTGTATTAGACAATTTAATTTAATTTAATTTTTTTTGTTTTGAAAAAACACGTACCATAATATCAAATAATAATATGAAGTTAAATTTATTATTAGTATTTTTTTTTTTTGTCTGAAATAATTATTTCAAATAATGTGAATAATTGTATAGAACAAGTTAGCAAAATATACTAAATTCATTTTCATAAAAAAAACCATTGCTCTGATACCACTTATCACGACCCGCTCCCCGTACCCAAGGGTTCAGCATTGTGATGGCCAATAATTGAAGTTACCTACGGCCAATTTTGAAATAAATTACTAAACGCGAGCGGAAAAATAATATTTAAGTGAGGGTACCAAAATAATCATTGGAGCTTCTATTTAATTAAATTGTCAGAGCTGAACTATGTCTACAAAGTGTTTTGTGCCTACCCCACACGCTGGCTCTGACATGTCACCTGAAAGTGGTAAACAATTATAAGCACATAGCAGAGTGAGAAATATTATACTAAGAGCATAAGGGCATAAAATTCACCATGGATAATTATGGGGCTAAACAGAGTTTGATATTAAAATACAAAATATATAATATGGAAATCATTTGACATATAATACAGAAAAAAACAATTATAACCACAGTACGGAATAGAACAGGGATCACTGGAGTGACAATCAGAACAGGAGTGATAATCAGAGGACCACAAAGTGGCCAAACAGAGGCCAATGATTAATTAAGTCCCCCAAGATATGGGACTTCCGTAGTGGTACTTATAAAATAATTATTCAAAATACATTTCAATAAACAGTTATATCCATGGGTTTTCCTTATTATATAAAATAGGGTTCATAAAATAGATAATATAATTAAAATAATTAAAACACAATTCCGTAAAATAAATTATGGTAACTCAAAACATACGTAAAATATATTATGGTAACTCAAGACATGTAGAAAACATATAATGGTAACTCAAGGTATAACATAATATAACTCACCTCTGATATAAATTTACTCCTATTATCACCGTGCTCTCGAAAGCTCTCTTGTTGCACTCTTCCTATATTCATTCAACTTAGCTTGGTGCTTCACTTTATAACAGTGCTCCCCTATTTATACTTCCTCAAGTGTGAGCCCCAAGCCAACAATTACACACCTTGATGTCCCCTCTTGTGTCATCTGTCAAGTTTACATGTAGATGTCTCCCATTTATGCCATCTGTTTGGCCCTTGCTTTTATCTCCATGAATTCACCAAAGGCCATGTTGACCCTTGGCCCCACCGAAGTCTTGGCTTCATTTTTATTTATTTATTTATTATGTTATTCCAATTCTAAAAGTCATGATTCCTAAAATTATCTATGATTATACGTTAGGTTCACGTCTAAAAACCTCACCACCCAACACAAAAACATCACTTACTACTCACTGAAATATTTAATATTCTAAACAAGCGGTGTCTCTCAATCTATTTCCTTAGCAATTTAATTGATTAATCCCCAACCTTATAACTATGCATTTATTTATTTATTTATTTATTTATTATTATTATTATTATTATTATTTACTGATTTATTTTATTTTATTTTTTGAATTCTATTTATTGCAGTATTAAATTTTAAAAAAGAAAATTCGGGTGTCACATAAGGCATTAGATCTACTGGATATTTTTTTGTTGGTGAAAGGAAATAGTTTGTGAGAAATCCTAGAAGACATTTTGTTTCTAGTGATAAATCTAATTTAAAAAGGGCGTAAGGCATTAGATCTACTCGATATTTTTTTGTTGATGAGAGGAAATAGTTTGTGAGAAATCCTAGAAGATATTTTATTTCCAATTTTATCTCTTGACCTTTTTTTATCTGTATGAATTTTCATTGAGTATCTGTTCAAATTTATGAATATCTCTTCAAATTTATATCTATCTATTCAAATTTTTTGACTATCTGTTCAATTTTTTCCCCTATCTGTTCAATTTTTCTCCTAAATTGTATCTATCTGTTCAATTTTTTCCCTTAAATTCTATCTAACTGTGGGTTTCTCTCTCTATCTGTTCAATTTCTTTCTCTATTCAAAAAATTTATCTGTTCAATTTTTCCTATCTGTTCAATTTTCTATATTTATTGTTCAAATTCTCATACATATATAGATAGAGAGAGAGGTCTTATAATTTTATCTGTTCAAAATGTTGTCTATCTATATGGAGCTCTCATACATACACTCACACATATATAAACATATGTTATTCAACATCAATAATAAGAAGAAGAAAAATCTGTATAGGTATGAAATGAATATACTTTGTAATTTTTATCTGTTACACTTTTTTTTTATCTGTTGCAATGAGCATCAACAACAACAAAGAATAAAAAATAATCAGATCATCAACAACAAGCCAGATCAACAAAAAAAAAAAGAAAAAGAAAAAAAGAATTTGAACAGATAGTAAAATTTTAGAACAGATCTGGAGACGACGGCATTGGATCAGAATATTACTAGACAACTGCAACTCTCATTACTAGTCCAATATCCAAATCTAAAAATCAATTTGTGCTTTAGATACAATCTCAAACCCACCATATGTGTAAATACAAAATTTTGTTGCCTTACAGAACAATCACCATCAAACAATCAAAATAGAGGAGCCAACAAAAAGCAATATCATAAAAAATCCTAGGAGAGAGAGAGAGAGAGAATGAGTATTGTGCTTCCAAAGGAGAGAAGTGAATCGAGGGAGACGTTGGTTGAGAACGACGAGTGCGAGGCTACGACCACAGCGCAGAGAGGCCTACGAGGTTACCGGCGTCGGTTCTACTACTAGATCTGGTCACTCCAACCAGATCTCCTTTGAAACCCTAGCTACGGCATCTTCATCTATGTATAATCAATAGTTGTATCAGACAAAGCTTGAGAGATTGAGATGGTGATTAGGGCTTTACTTGGACTGGAATTGATGCCGGTGATCAAAATTGTACATCGGCCAGATTAAGGGTTTTGCGACGAAAGTGAAGAGAAGAGGAGAGATAAGAGACAAAGAAAGGAGGAGAGAGAGAGAGAGGTGGTTAGTCGACGGCGATGGAGGTAGTGATGGTCAGTCGGCGGTGATAGAGAAGACAGAATAGAGAGAGAGAAAGAGAGAGAGAGAGAGAGAGACGATCAACGTGGGATTTGGAGCGTAATTCACGTGTATATCATATATATATATACTTGGGGCAGTATCGTCATTTTGCACAAGCTTGTCCTTATGGACAATGAAAACAAACGCCTAAACCTCTCACCAATGAGAATTCAATTTTTGACTTTTGGCACGAGGAATAAAATAGTATAATAATATATTTATACCAAAAAATATTTATGAACATAAAAAAATATAGTACTAAAATATAATTTTGAATATTAAAATATTTTAAAAACATCAAAGCGTATTATGGTATTTCATATAGTTAATCCTCTCACTAAAATATATTACAAACAAACAATTTTTCTTACTCTCCTCAATAATAATTCCCACATTTCCAATCACACCCAATTTAATTTTGAAAACAAACAGGCCCAATGAGTTTATTAGTCTCCCCCATCCCCTTTCTCCACAAAAGCTACTATGAAACTGTTAGCCCAAAGAAAGTATTAACCATAAAGTTTATTTTAAAAAATAAATAAATAAAAACTAGATTTGGATGAAAAGAGTTACATGCGGCTCATGTTTTTTGGAGTGAACCATAATATCTAAAGCACCATCATAAAATATTTCCATTGCTTCCCACTTGTTGAATTTAGGAGTAACAGTAACACGTTTTTCAGTTTCATCTGTAGCAAAAATTTCAAAGATATGTATTTTTCTCTTACTGCCCTAGCCATAGTCCTTCCATTTATGTCTACATTTGAAGAGGGTGGCATTACAAAGCAGTGTTTGGCTTCAGGGGTTCCATTGACCTCATTATATACTTCGCAAACCATCTCTACTTTACACTTGTTTAAAATCCTAGTCTTCTTCCTCTATTTTCAAACATAACATTATATATAAAACAACAAAAACAAAACTTACAAATGAGTTAGTAATAAGAAGAAAAGTTAGGAAAAGTATAAGATTAAAAGTATACGTCTGGGCATTATTCATCTTCGCCTCCTTTAACTAGTCTCAATTCAAAACTGAAATCCTCGATTATTTTATGATACGTGAACAGTCAAACAAGGGTATGAAAATGTATTTGTTTTTATCTAATCACTATGACATGGTTAGTGTAATAATTTTTGAACAGTTCGACTAAATAAAATAAAAACTTGATATAATGGATTTTGGCTAAAAAATCATGTGTTTCTGTATCGTTCTACTCTAGATTTATTTCATGCATATGCATCAAGAGGAATAATTTTTCAACAGTAGAGTAGCAATTGGAACTTGCTAAAATTAGAAATTTTGATGAGTTTCATGATTTAGAGATACTACCAAAGCTTTACCTTTTGATGTTAACAGTTAGGACTCTTGGCCAAGAGAAGACACTTTTTTATTTTTGGATAAATTAGATATCCTAATTAGTCAAGACAAGCCTCTATATATAGAAAAATAAAAAGGATTTTCTACTAATTTTCGAGATATAATTGATGCATACCATGAAATGAAAGCCCCCTTTGGCCACTTGCAGATTTTTCTAATTTAAGAGTTTTGTCATTTTTGTTAATACTTGAAGCCCGGCTCTTAAAACCAACATTCTCAATTTTCAAAAATCTGACAAAGCAGTTGACTACCATATGTGAAATAAATATTGAAAGAGTGCTTGAAAGAGCAAATAGGCTCTGTGTTTCAATATATTAAACCTTTAGATGAGACTCCATTATATAGGAGAGTTTATACAACAGCTACTAGACAACATTATGAAAGGAAATGGTATTAAACTAAAAGCAGCCGAAAGCAAGCAAAGCACTAACCAAAGTAAAGCACTAAGCATCTGATGACTAGACGCACCAACTATATGACTAATAATATATAATATATACAATATATATATTATATATTATTATATATTAACAATGGAAAAAGAAGCTTGATTTCCAACACTCCCCCTCAAGCTACGTTGTAGATGTTAATTATTCCCAATTTGTTCGTCAGATCTTCGAAGTTAACTCGAGCAAGAGCTTTTGTGAGAATGTCAGCTTTTTGACAGTTTGTTGGAGTGTAGCTGACTTGAAAAACTCCTTCTTCAATCTTTTCCTTGATAAAGTGTCGATCTATCTCCACGTGTTTAGTTCGATCATGATGAACCGGATTCTTAGCTATACTGATGGCGGCTTGGTTGTTGCAGTATAAAACCATGGGATGCTCAGATGGAACCCGTAATTCTTCTAACAGTCTGTTCAACCAGATTCCCTCACAGATACCTAGGGCCATAGCACGAAATTCTGCCTCAGCACTACTACGGGCTACCACTGATTGTTTCTTGCTTTGCCATGTAACCGCATTCCCCCAAACAAACGAACAATAGCCAGAAGTTGATCTTCGATCAGTCAGTGAACCTGCCCAATCTGCATCTGAAAAAATCTCAATTTTTCTATTTGTTGTTCTTTGGAAGAAGAGACCCTTTCCCGGTGTCCTCTTTAGGTACCTCAATATTCTGGTCACAGCAGTCATGTGTTTTTCGGTTGGATTATTCATGAATTGACTGACCACACTAACAGAGAAGCCGATGTCTGGCCTTGTATGAGAAAGATAAATGAGTTTTCCCACAAGACGTTGATATCTCCCTTTATCACTTGGTGCACTACCGTCACTTTCTTCCAGTTTGATAGTTGTGTCTATAGGTGTTTCTGCTGGCTTGCATCCTAGCATCCCTGTTTCATTCAGTAAGTCTAGAACGTATTTACGTTGTGAGACTGCTATACCTTTCTTTGACCTAGCAATCTCCATTCCAAGAAAGTACTTAAGATTTCCAAGATCTTTAATCTCAAATTCCTTTGTTAGGAATTTTTTAAGTAAGCCAATTTCCTATTTATGATCACCTGTTAGAATTATGTCATCCACATAAACAATGATAATTGCCAATTTCCCTCCTAGGGAGTGCTTCACAAATAATGTATGATCGGATTGACATTGAACAAAACCGTACCCTTTCACTGCCTTAGTGAACCGTTCAAACCAGGCCCTAGGAGATTGTTTGAGACCATACAAGGATTTTCAGAGTCTGCAAACTTTGTTGAAATTTGATGTCATCTCAAGTCCAGCAGGAATGTCTTTGTAAACTTCTTCCTCTAAGTCACCATCGAGGAAGGCATTTTTTACATCAAGTTGGTGAAGTGACCAATCGATTAGCTGCCAAGGATAAAAGTACACGAACAGTGTTGAGCTTGGCAACTGGAGCAAAGGTTTCTTGATAGTCAATGCCATAGGATTGGGAGAATCCTTTGGCGACCAACCGAGCTTTATAACGTTCCACATTACCATCTGCCTTGTGCTTTACTGTGAAAATTTACTTACATCCAACTGGTTTCTTACCTCTTGGAAGATCAGTAATTGCCCAAGTACCATTCTTTTCCAGAGCCCGAACTTCCTCATTGACTGCCGCCTTCCACTTAGGATACTTGAAGGCTTCCTGAATATTCCGAGGAATGAGTATCTCCGTGATGCTAGAAGTGAAGGCACGGAATGAAGGTGATAGCTTATCATAAGAAATAAAGTTCCCAATGGGATGTTGAGTACATGATCTAACTCCTTTTCTCCAAGCTATGGGCATATTAAGAATACTGTTTTCTAACTGTGGTAGGAATATTGTTACTGGAATGTTGCTTGGATTAGAACCCGGTTCAGCCTCATGGGATTGTTAAGAAAGTGCTCCTTCCTCCGTGTCCTCTTGGATGTGCTCATTATCCCGCAAGTCAACATGAACTCGGAATTTTCGGTAGGTAAAGATTGATTAAATGACTCTGGAGGTGTGTGATTTTTGGTGGTGATGGATGGCTCACTAAATGACTCAAGGGTCCAAAATTGATATTCCTGGGTTGGAGTCTCCCCCTGAATGACGATTTTAGGATAGTAAGACTGGGTTTCAAAAAATGTGACATCCATGGAATTGTAGAATTTCCTTGTGACCGGAGAGTAACACTTATACCCTTTTTGATGTGACGAATACCCAATGAAGATACACTTGAGCAACTTGGGATCAAGTTTACTTCGATACTGGTGATGGATATGAACAAAGATAGAGCACTCAAAAATTTTTGGTGGGATGGTGGAGATGAGGCGAGTAGTTGGAAAGGATTTTAGGAGAAGTTGACAAGGGGTTTGGAAATGTAGTACCCTAGATGGCATCCTATTAATAAGGTAGGCTGCTGTAAGAATAGCTTCCCCCCAGAAGAATTGTGGAACATTTGTGGAAAACATTAGCGATCTAGCAACATTTAACAAATGCCTATTTTTCCGTTCAGCGATGCCGTTTTGTTGTGGGGTGTCAACACATGAACTTAAGTGAACTATCCCTTCTTTTGCTAAAATTCTCCTAGAATGGAGTTGAAATAGTCCTGAGCATTATCAGACTTTAGAATTTGTATTTTTGACTAGAATTGTGTCTGAATCATAATGTGAAAATTTTTGAAGATTTGGGTTGTTTCAAATTTGTCTTTCATGAGGAAGATCTAGGTTAATCTAGTATGATCATCTATGAATGAGACAAACCACCTAGTACCAGTTACATTTTTTATTCTGGATGGACCCCAGATATCACTATGAATTAGTGAGAATGGACGAGATGCTTTATAGGATTGAATGGGAAAATGGGACCGTACATGCTTAGAAAATTGACAGATTTCACAATCAAAAGATTTTGGATTTTTATTAAATAATGAAGGAAATAAATGCTTGAGATACATAACATTAGTATGACCTAAGCGATAGTGCCACAACATAATTGCTCTATCATTATTTTGACACAAAACCGAAAAAGAACTACCACGAATTGCCGTTTGAGGTTGTTCCTGTGGATAGTGGCGTTCCTTAAGGATGTAGAGTCCAGAGCATTCCTCAGCATTGCCAATCGTCTTCCCCGAATCCAAATCCTGAAATTCACAATGAGTGGAGAAAAAATTAGTAACACACCTCTTTTCCTTAGTGAGTTTGCTAATTGACAATAAATTACAGTCCAAGTCAGGAACAAGGAGAACAGAGTTGAGAATAAGATTCCTAGACAGCACAACTGAACCTGTACCGGCAACCTTTGATAGTGAACCATCTGCTATTCGACCGTTAAATTATTTTGACATGAGCTATATGTATCAAAAATTGTTGCATCTCCCGTCATATGATCAGATGCTCCTGAGTCCAATCCAAGGTTTTTTACGTTTCTTACTAACAGTAAAGGCGTTCAAAGAATTACCTTTGTGAGCCAAGGTTCCGGATCCTATGATGTGGTTGGAAGACGAACCAGATTGTGACTGTAGAATAGGAGACATTAGTTTCTGGAGCATCTCCATTTGCTCCTTGCTGAAAGGGCTTGCTTCAGGTTGTGGTGATAGTTCATTGGTACCTGCATGATTACCTCGTCCTTCTTTCTCAAGAGGCTGACGTGGCTTCCAATCTGCTGGCTTTCCATGAATCTTCCAGCAAGTTTCTCTCGAGTGACCCGGCTTTCTGCAATGATCACACCAAGGCCTACCTTCTTTATTTTTCTGACGGTTGTCAATAGGAGTGAATTGAGTCTTAAGAGCCGAGCTTTCTGCCATATTCAGTTGTTGATGGGATCCCATCATGAGTTTTTTCCGACTTTCTTCGCGACGGACTTCAGAGAATGCCTCTCTAAGGCTAGGTAGCGGTTTTACTCCCATAATTCTTCCTCTGATTTCATCAAGATTTGTGTTCAATCCTAACAAGAATTTAAACACACGCGTTCCCTTCGGTAATCTTTTTATACAACAAACCATCAGCAACACACTGCCAGTTATGAACCTCAAACGTATCAAGTTGACGCCATAGACGAGTAAGGGTATTGAAATATTCAGTTACCGTAAGATTGTCTTGACGTAAATTGTGGAGGGAGCTTTCAAGCTGGATGATTTCAGATGTGTTTTCCTTGTCCGAGAATGTTTCTTTTGCCATGTCCCAGATCTCTTTGGCAGTATCAAATGACAGAAAATTTTCGCCAATGTCCGTGGTCATAGAGTTGACGAGCCACGACATGACCATATTATTTTCGGCTATCCACCTTTTGTAGGTTGATGCTGTGGTTTCTGGTAGCGCTGAGGCTCCGGTGATGTAGTCATCTTTCTCCTTTCCCCGTATAAACATTAATATGGATTGAGACCATTGCAAATAATTTTGCCCATTCAGTTTATGGGCGGTGATCGAAGATGAGAGGTTTCCATTTGATGAGAGGATGAAGATGATGAGATGATAATATCAGAAGAAAAGGGGATGAGTCGATAGCCATTCCAAAAGCTGGACCGTATTTAGGCATGAAATAGAAGGATAGATTTGAGTAGAAGAGAGAGACAAAAAATTAAAAATAGAAAACTCGAATACTGAGACAGGATTACACCTGCTCTGATACCATGAAATAAATATTGAGAAAGTGCTTGAAAGAGCAAACAGGCTCTGTGTTTCAATATATTAAACTGTCACGACCCAAACCCGCCCCTATAGGTTTAGCAACGTAACCGGCCAGTAATCCTTGGATTACCGAAGGCCTCTGAACATATAAGCATATAATAAGGGGCTGCGGAAGCAATATACAAAAATTATAACTGTCCAATGAGCTGTGTTGACTTACATGGAACAGAATATTTAAAACTTTAAAAGACATATCTGACAGTCAACCAATATTCAAACATACATTATACCCACACACTTAATGTCTTAAGTACAGCCAACCAGTTTCATAATGTAGATATACATGTACAGAATCAACAGGGCCTCAACACAAGCTACATCGGGAACCTCCACGGGAGGCACAAAGGCTGGCTGACAACAGAAATACAGTTCCCCCATAAAACCTTTGGGCTTGCACTCCAGAATGCTCACCTATATACATATATATACAAACAGTGAGCTAAAACCCAGTGAATAACATTAAGGTAAAGGGGTTAGTGAACGAAATCCGAACATTTTGTACGTACAAAACAGATCATAGCATAATCATAGTCATCTCATATCAGAACATAATAATGGCATATCCATAGAACATATCGAACATATCACATAACGTCTTCCGACTAGAGTAACCGGTCCCGGACACCGATTAAACACATATCACCACAATGAAGTGGCTAACGAGATCTCGTAAATATCATGGACCCATATTTTCATACCGTCCCCCATGACTTGGGACTATCTATGGATGCCATAATAGATTTCAAACATGGATCTTCGTTCACAGAAACATATATCATTTCAGAAATCATAGCTTGATATATCACATTTGGAACATAATTTCATATCAACGTATCTTTACGATAACGTTACTCACAGTGGTTCCGTAGATGGTCAATCACTTCTCGGACGTTGACCTACAATCACAAAGGTACATAACACAACGTATCTCATCATTACACATGTACTTGGCCAACACGGCTTAGCTTTCATTACGTTGGTTCATGTTCATTCCTATCACAATGTTAGAACACACACACCCTTGCATTCTCTTAACTTAGCACGTTCATTCATTAGGGTGTTTCTAACCCATAACCTCATTACTATAGCTCAATTAAGGCTTAGGAATGCCTAAGATGCAATGAGGATGTCAAAACATACCTTGAAACATTTAGGCAAAATTTCAGAATTTTAGGTCCTCGCTCGAGCGGATCTTTCCTTGCTCGAGCGGACATGCAGAAATGAAACTCCGCTCGAGCGTAGACTTCTCGCTCGAGCGGACATGCAAAAATAAGAGTGGTCGCTCGAGCGCACATGCCTTCACTCGAGCGATCTACAAATGATGCAAAACTTCTGGGAGCTTGCATTTCACGCTCGAGCGGACTTTTGGTCGCTCGAGCGTAGTGCACGATCTCAGAGTGGTCGCTCGAGCGATAACTCCTTCGCTCGAGCGTGGATGCAATTTTCTGGAATTTCCAGATTGCATCCTCAAGCTCAAATTCGACTTTTGGTGCATCAAAACCAATCCTCTTGGGCTAATTTTCTGGAAAACACTTCAAGACTCATAATATTACATGTTTCAAAGATCAATTTGAGAAATCAAGGCCCAAGGGTAGTTCATTTAAATCCAATTTCAAACCAAAATTCATGAACATGATTTCTATGTGATATGCATGAACTTTTCTTGTTTCAAACCTCTTAAAGCATGATCAAATACCTCAAAGCAACTTAAAACTTGATGATTAGGTGGAAAACAAGATGAACTCATGGATTAAACCAATAATGTGGACATGCATGCAAGAATCTCTATGAACACAACTTGAAACCCAAAAATCAATTCATGAACATGACATGCAAGAACTTCTCCCACTTTAAACCTTCCATAAGATGATCAAACTTGGTAATTTGCTGGAAAATAAAATGATATCATGGTCTTCAACCCATATGCAAACATGCATGGAAGTTTTTATGAAAATTAACTTCAAAATGTAAGAATTTATGCATGCATGCATGATTTGAAACTCAACTCCTCATTCTAAGCTCGATTACATGATTAAACTCATAACCTTGAAGAAATCTCATGTTAAATGGCTTAGGTTCACAATTTAAGGGTTAAATTCTCACCTAGAGCCTTCAATTCAAGGTAGAGAAGCTCAATTTTGTAGAACTCCTTCAATCTTCCAATTTTCTAAGCAAAAATTCATGTTGAGTTTAACTCTTCCTATTTCTCTCTCTCTCTCTCTAGCCAGTTCTACACTCTCAAAATGGCTGAAAATATGTTATGAAATAAGGCTCAAATGTGTTGGAGAAATAGGCCACTAAAGGTGGCAAAATGGTAATTAAGGCCAACTCTTTAATTAGCTTATTTTAATCTAATTTGATCGTACCAAATCACATTTTAATTAGTTATACCATAAAATCACATTAATTCTAGTGATCACAAAACATTAATCAATTTCTGGTTCGATCGCCGATAAGGCCTTCAATTTACAATTTAAACCATTAAACATGAACAGATAATTTAACGGTCGACAGATAGACGACCAATTATGATGCAAATTACATAATAAACACGTAATTCATTTTAATCCTCCCATTAGCATCCTTAATTACCGATTAGTAGCTAATTACGGGTCGGGGTTATTACAGTCTTCCCCCCTTAAAAGAGTTTGGTCCCCAAACTCGAGTTATCCTACATAAAAAACAAACAACTTCAACTCCTAATTTAACAGAAACATAATCGTGCTCACAAATAGGTTCACAACCCAAGACAGAATCACATATCATATACAGAAGTTAGGGTTCGTATTAACATAGGGTTTTATACACATTCAGATTTCAGTCTAGAATAGGTTCGGATATATGTTCATTTTCACATTCTTGTCCGGATCATACATGGATGTCACATTACTTGTTTAAACATACGTGGTGCATTCATTTGCACTAACAGAGCAGAACAGAACGCATAAGCGTAACAGAACAGATACTGACTCACATACATATTCATAATCATTTTCATATTCAGACTTTGCATATACTCAAACGTGGTACACCATTAGTTATCAGATTCATTTGGTCCAGAGACCCACATACATAGCCATGGTATTGTTACCCCCAAGCAAGGGCCATATACAGATTGGCCGCGGTATTCTTTCCCCCGGCGAGAGCCATATGAACTAAGGGTGCCACAAACTTTTCAGAGAATTGAACATTCATTCAGTATGCAACATATAACATTTCAGAAAACTTATTTCATGACATAGAACATAAATATAGTTGCACACAACTTTACTATCATTACACACACTACTCACATCAAACACTTATCGGGGTTATAGATTGTACCAGTCCCATTTTCATAAGAAATTTTCCCCCGTTAAGTTACCAAAATTCGATTTATTTATTTTCGAGTCGATCATTTAGTTTTTTTTTTTTTTTTTTTCAATTCGGTTCTCAGTTTGGTATTCCATCACAGTCAGTCCAAGTCATTCTGAAGTTATCCGGAATACAAGGTAATTTCGTACAAGTTATCAGTAAACGGAATTCCGAAGTAACCATTCATATACTTTCCCCCAGTCTCAGTTTTCACAGATTCAATCATACTATGTGTCGATACAGAAGCAGTCATATTGATTACATATACCCTAGATAGTCAAAGTTTATAATCAAACCAGCCTGTTGTTAACAAATCCTATCAGTTCTGAAGTATAGTAACACCAAAGCAGTCATTCTCTAGTCAAACAAGTTCATGGTCAAACGATAATACCAGGTAATTAATCACATGTCATATATATACAGCATTCCCATATCTCCCACGCATAAGGTACCAGATTTCATAGTCACATAGTCTGCTACTGACGGTTACATTTTCGTTTGGTTAATTCCTTAGCAGCACAGTCCTGTCATTCAGTCATAAGTAATTTACAATCCCCCATAATGTAATCAAATCATACAGTAGCTCTCAATAAAGGGTCTCCTCAGATCAAATCAATAAAAGTTCTACCCGATCATCTGAGATGAAGTTCTACTTAGTCATATCAAGTAACGGTTTCAAGCGCGAGTCATCAAACAAAGTTCTATCAGTCAAACAAAGGTCTCATCAGACTACAGTTCTATCAGATTAGATCAGGTAAAAGTTCCCGCCTTATTATTTCCAACGAAGTACATTAATTCTATAGTTCTTACTCTATTAGCTTAGGTGCATAGTCAGTAGTTCTACAGTCATTCTAAATTCCTCGGTTCTCAAATCACAGCAGAGTCATGTATCATAGTAGTTCATACCAAGGAGTTCGGGTCATATACAATGTTACATTCTCCAAGTAAGTTCACATGTGGGTGCACAAGTATGTAGTTGTTCATATCAAAAGTAAACATCATAGTCAATATAGCGATTTCCCAACTGAGTTCATGTAAGTATAAGGTACACAATAGCAGATCGTTATACAGAGGTTTCAGATTGGTCATACAGTCATTAAAGCATAGGCTCACTGGTCTAGTCAACAGTCTAGTCAATGTCAACAATCACAGTCCACCGTTCAAAGGTCATCAACAAATAATCACATCGATCATTCTGAGCAAAGGTATAGTCATATATGTACATGTCCAGAGTCTAATAACCTTTCCAATACAGATTCACGAGTTCTATATACAGATGAACGCAAAACAGTTTCTCCAGATATAACGATTAAGGCAACAAGTCATAAGTCTACCCAGTCTAGATACAATGTAATTAACCAACATTCCATGCAAAGGTCTAGATATATATATATATATATATGAGTTCAAACATGTTCCATATACAGTCAATACTAATGTGTCTCCATATTTAGTAGTTCACATGGTTCAACAGATCAGTTATGATAGTTCATATCAACCAGTAGGTCTCAAAGTGTTCATTAACCACAGTTCAATCCCATCAGTTCTAATGGTCTCACAAGCGAGGACATATATACATATACAGGTACGAGTCTAAGATCAATTATCATTTAGGCATTCGTTCACAAATTCATAAGCAGAAGTTCATTCTTCCCAGCCGACATAGGTTCTCAATTTCAGAAATTCCCTACGTAACTGATTCATATATATACAATGCGAGGTCACGGGTCTAATCATTCGATGTTGTCAGTCGATACATAACGGTTCAATTCTAGTCATGGTCATACAGATTTCCCAGTTATAGTCAATCATAATGCGTTCCCACATTCAACAGTTCTAGCATAGTTCAAAAGTTCACACTTAACAGTTCATATTAGATTTTCACAATACGGTACAAAGGTTTAACCCGACAAATTCCCACTGTTCACAAGTTCCAATGATTTCCAAAGCACAGGTGGTTCGTTAAGTTCACAAGGTTCAGTTAACATGGGTTCATAATTCTAACAATTCAAATTACCCAACTAATATGTCCACAATCTACATCAAGTTAAGAAACATATGATTCACACACAATTCCCATAAAACAATTACGCATGGTTAAAGTAATACCTGCGTTAGTCATTTCGGTGTTCTGAGCATTTTCTGGAACTAGGGTGCAGATTTAGGCTTATTTGTTATTCGGACGAGTTCGCGGGCAAGATTTAGCCAAGTGCCCTTTCTGACCACATCTAAAACAAGCTCCTGACAAACGGCGACAAATGCCCCAATGTTGTTTCCCACATTCTCTACAGACAGGTATATCTTTGTTCACATTACTCCCCTGACCTTCTTTGTTCACAGTTATAGCCCCGAATTTTTCGGTTGTAGGGGTCATCGAATTACCAGTCATTTCAACTTTCTGTTTCCTCTGTTTCATTCTTTCTGATTCAGTTGATTTGGATATTTTCAAGGCTGCTATGTTTGCTTCGACATTAAGGCCCTATCAAGAACATCCACGTACTTTGGTAATTTTAAGACACCAACTTGGTCATACACATCTAAGTCAAGCCCACTTTCGAATTTCCTAGCCTTTTTGTAGTCGGTGTCATCATGTGGGGTGCATATCGGGCTAACTCAGTAAATTTTGTTTCATATTCGGCCACAGTCATTTTGCCTTGTTTCAGTTGTGTAAATTCAGATACTTTCCTATCTCGGATGCATTGGGGAAAATATTTTTCGAAGAAAATTTCTTTAAACCTATCCCATGTCACCCCCTCATTATCATTTCGGACTAACATCCACCATCTCCTAGCTTCTTCTTTGAGTGTGAATGTTGCCAACAAAACTTTTTGTGCCTCGTACACGGAAATACCTCAAATATTTTCTCAGTCTCTAAACCCAAGCCTCGGCTTTTAACGGTTCAATACCCCCCAGAAATTCAGGTGGTTTTATCTTATTGTATTTCTGTGTCAGTGTCATCATATCATAACTAACTGGTTCAGGTACACATGTTTGCCCTTGTTGCTGTTGTTTCAGATTCTCAGTTAAGGCTTCAACCATTTTCTCTAACCGGCTAATTCTAGCGTCAGAAGATTCAGATTCGTCTACATTTCTTGTCCTTTCTATTGATCTATACAGAAACAGGGTGCTTATCAATACAAGGAAAGTTCTTACAGATTTCACATTTCATTTCATACCAGATGTGTTTACACTTCAAGTTCAATTCAGATACAGTCACATGATTCTTTACTTTCATACGTTCGTGCTCATATAGATTTCACATTTGGTATTTGAAATTATCAAGACATGTTTTTCCATTTAACTTCTGTGATCATGCATATAGGTTCAATTTCAATTCATCTATGTTCACATAGTTACACATGATAATGCAATGTCCCTATTTCATTTTAGGACATCCTATAGCTCATATGGACACGTGTATGCGGTATAACTCGTGCTCTGATACCATTCTGTCACGACCCAAACCCGCCCCTATAGGTTTAGCATCGTAACCGGCCAGTAATCCTTGGATTACCGAAGGCCTCTGAACATAAGCATATAATAAGGGGCTGCGGAAGCAATATACAAAAATTATAATTGTCCAATGAGCTGTGTTGACTTACATGGAGCAGAATATTTAAAACTTTAAAAGACATATCTGACAGTCAACCAATAGTCAAACATACATTATACCCACACACTTAATGTCTTAAGTACAGCCAACTAGTTTCATAATGTAGATATACATGTACAGAATCAACAGGGCCTCAACACAAGCTACATCGGGAACCTCCACGGGAGGCACAAAGGCTGGCTGACAACAGAAACACAGTCCCCCACAAAACCTTCGGGCTTGCACTCCAGAATGCTCACCTATATACATATATATACAAACAGTGAGCTAAAGCCCAGTGAATAACATTAAGGTAAAGGGGTTAGTGAACGAAATCCAAACATTTTGTACGTACAAAATAGATCATAGCATAATCATAGTCATTTCATATCAGAACATAATAATGGCATATCCATAGAACATATCGAACATATCACAGAACGTCTTCCGACTAGAGTAACCGGTCCCGGACACCGATTAAACACATATCACCACAATGAAGTGGCTAACGAGATCTCGTAAATGTCATGGACCCGCATTTTCATGCCGTCCCCCATGACTTGGACTATCTATGGATGCCATAATAGATTTCAAACATGGATCTTCGTTCACAGAAACATATATCATTTCAGAAATCATAGCTTGATATATCACATTTGGAACATAATTTCATATCAACGTATCTTTACGATAACGTTACTCACAGTGGTTCCGTAGATGGTCAATCACTTCTCGGACGTTGACCTACAATCACAAAGGTACATAACACAACGTATCTCATCATTACACATGTACTTGGCCAACACGGCTTAGCTTTCATTACGTTGGTTCATGTTCATTCTCCTATCACAATGTTAGAACACACACACCCTTGCATTCTCTTAACTTAGCACGTTCATTCATTAGGGTGTTTCTAACCCATAACCTCATTACTATAGCTCAATTAAGGCTTAGGAATGCCTAAGATGCAATGAGGATGTCAAAACATCCTTGAAACACTTAGGCAAAATTTCAGAATTTTAGGTCCTCGCTCGAGCGGATCTTTCTTGCTCGAGCGGACTGCAGAAATGAACTCCGCTCGAGCGTAGACTTCCTCGCTCGAGCGGACATGCAAAAATAAGAGTGGTCGCTCGAGCGCACATGCCTTCACTCGAGCGATCTACAAATGATGCAAAACTTCTGGGAGCTTGCATTTCACGCTCGAGCGGACTTTTGGTCGCTCGAGCGTAGTGCACGATCTCAGAGTGGTCGCTCGAGCGATAACTCCTTCGCTCGAGCGTGGATGCAATTTTCTGGAATTTCCAGATTGCATCCTCAAGCTCAAATTCGACTTTTGGTGCATCAAAAACAATCCTCTTGGGCTAATTTTCTGGAAAACACTTCAAGACTCATAATATTACATGTTTCAAAGATCAATTTGAGAAATCAAGGCCCAAGGGTAGTTCATTTAAATCCAATTTCAAACCAAAATTCATGAACATGATTTCTATGTGATATGCATGAACTTTTCTTGTTTCAAACCTCTTAAAGCATGATCAAATACCTCAAAGCAACTTAAAACTTGATGATTAGGTGGAAAACAAGATGAACTCATGGATTAAACCAATAATGTGGACATGCATGCAAGAATCTCTATGAACACAACTTGAAACCCAAAAATCAATTCATGAACATGACATGCAAGAACTTCTCCCACTTTAAACCTTCCATAAGATGATCAAACTTGGTAATTTGCTGGAAAATAAAATGATATCATGGTCTTCAACCCATATGCAAACATGCATGGAAGTTTTTATGAAAATTAACTTCAAAATGTAAGAATTTATGCATGCATGCATGATTTGAAACTCAACTCCTCATTCTAAGCTCCATTACATGATTAAACTCATAACCTTGAAGAAATCTCATGTTAAATGGCTTAGGTTCACAATTTAAGGGTTAAATTCTCACCTAGAGCCTTCAATTCAAGGTAGAGAAGCTCAATTTTGTAGAACTCCTTCAATCTTCCAATTTTCTAAGCAAAAATTCATGTTGAGTTTAACTCTTCCTATTTCTCTCTCTCTCTCTAGCCAGTTCTACACTCTCAAAATGGCTGAAAATATGTTATGAAATAAGGCTCAAATGTGTTGGAGAAATAGGCCACTAAAGGTGGCAAAATGGTAATTAAGGCCAACTCTTTAATTAGCTTATTTTAATCTAATTTGATCATACCAAATCACATTTTAATTAGTTATACCATAAAATCACATTAATTCTAGTGATCACAAAACATTAATCAATTTCTGGTTCGATCGCCGATAAGGCCTTCAATTTACAATTTAAACCATTAAACATGAACAGATAATTTAACGGTCGACAGATAGACGACCAATTATGATGCAAATTACATAATAAACACGTAATTCATTTTAATCCTCCATTAGCATCCTTAATTACCGATTAGTAGCTAATTACGGGTCGGGGTTATTACAGTCTTCCCCCCTAAAAGAGTTTGGTCCCCAAACTCGAGTTATCTTACATAAAAAACAAACAACTTCAACTCCTAATTTAACAGAAACATAACCGTGCTCACAAATAGGTTCACAACCCAAGACAGAATCACATATCATATACAGAAGTTAGGGTTCGTATTAACATAGGGTTTTATACACATTCAGATTTCAGTCTAGAACAGGTTCAGATATATGTTCATTTTTCATTCTTGTCCGGATCATACATGGATGTCACATTACTTGTTTAAACATACGTGGTGCATTCATTTGCACTAACAGAGCAGAACAGAACGCATAAGCGTAACAGAACAGATACTGACTCACATACATATTCATAATCATTTTCATATTCAGACTTTGCATATACTCAAACGTGGTACACCCATTAGTTATCAGATTCATTTGGTCCAGAGACCCACATACATAGCCATGGTATTGTTACCCCCAAGCAGGGCCATATACAGATTGGCCGGGGCGGTATTCTTACCCCCGGCGAGGGCCATATGAACTAAGGGTGCCACAAACTTTTCAGAGAATTGAACATTCATTCAGTATGCAACATATAACATTTCAGAAAACTTATTTCATGACATAGAACATAAATATAGTTGCACACAACTTTACTGCATCATTACACACACTACTCACATCAAACACTTATCGGGGTTATAGATTGTACCAATCCCATTTTCATAAGAAATTTTCCCCCGTTAAGTTACCGAAATTCGATTTATTTATTTTCAAGTCGATCATTCAGTTTTTTTTTTTTTTTTTTGTTCAATTCGGTTCTCAGTTCGGTATTCCATCACAGTCAGTCCAAGTCATTCTGAAGTTATCCGGAATACAAGGTAATTTCGTACAAGTTATCAGTAAACGGAATTCCGAAGTAACCATTCATATACTTTCCCCTAGTCTCAGTTTTCACAGATTCAATCATACTATGTGTCAATACAGAAGCAGTCATATTGATTACATATACCCCAGATAGTCAAAGTTTATAATCAAACCAGCCTGTTGTCAACAAATCCTATCAGTTCTGAAGTATAGTAACACCAAAGCAGTCATTCTCTAGTCAAACAAGTTCATGGTCAAACATAATACCAGGTAATTAATCACATGTCATATATATACAGTATTCCCATATCTCCCAAGCATAAGGTACCAGATTTCATAGTCACATAGTCTGCTACTTGACGGTTCACATTTTCGTTTGGTTAATTCCCTTAGCAGCACAGTCCTGTCATTCAGTCATAAGTAATTTACAATCCCCCATAATGTAATCAAATCATACAGTAGCTCTCAATAAAGGGTCTCCTCAGATCAAATCAATAAAAGTTCTACCCGATCATCTCAGATGAAGTTCTACCCAGTCATATCAAGTAACGATTTCAAGCGCGAGTCATCAAACAGAAGTTCTATCAGTCAAACAAAGGTCTCATCAGACTACAGTTCTATCAGATTAGATCAGGTAAAAGTTCCCGCCTTATTATTTCCAACGAAGTACATTAATTCTATAGTTCTTACTCTATTAGCTTAGGTGCATAGTCAGTAGTTCTACAGTCGTTCTAAATTCCTCGGTTCTCAAATCACAGCAGAGTCATGTATCATAGTAGTTCATACCAAGGAGTTCGGGTCATATACAATGTTACATTCTCCAAGTAAGTTCACATGTGGGTGCACAAGTATGTAGTTGTTCATATCAAAAGTAAACATCATAGTCAATATAGCGATTTCCCAACTGAGTTCATGTAAGTATAAGGTACACAATAGCAGATCGTTATACAGAGGTTTCAGATTGGTCATACAGTCATTAAAGCATAGGCTCACTGGTCTAGTCAACAGTCTAGTCAATGTCCAACAATCACAGTCCACCGTTCAAAGGTCATCAACAAATAATCACATCGATCATTCTGAGCAAAGGTATAGTCATATATGTACATGTCCGGAGTCTAATAACCTTTCCAATACAGATTCACGAGTTCTATATACAGATGAACGCAAAACAGTTTCTCCAGATATAACGATTAAGGCAACAAGTCATAAGTCTACCCAGTCTAGATACAATGTAATTAACCAACATTCCATGCAAAGGTCTAGATATATATATATATATATATGAGTTCAAACATGTTCCATATACAGTCAATACTAATGTGTCTCCATATTTAGTAGTTCACGTATGGTTCAACAGATCAGTTATGATAGTTCATATCAACCAGTAGGTCTCAAAGTGTTCATTAACCACAGTTCAATCCCATCAGTTCTAATGGTCTCACAAGCGAGGACATATATACATATACAGGTACGAGTCTAAGATCAATTATCATTTAGGCATTCGTTCACAAATTCATAAGCAGAAGTTCATTCTTCCCAGCCGACATAGGTTCTCAATTTCAGAAATTCCCTACGTAACTGATTATATATATACAATGCGAGGTCACGGGTCTAATCATTCGATGTTGTCAGTCGATACATAACGGTTCAATTCTAGTCATGGTCATACAGATTTCCCAGTTATAGTCAATCATAATGCGTTCCCACATTCAACAGTTCTAGCATAGTTCAAAAGTTCACACTTAACAGTTCATATTAGATTTTCACAATACGGTACAAAGGTTTAACCCGACAAATTCCCACTGTTCACAAGTTCCAATGATTTCCAAAGCACAGGTGGTTCGTTAAGTTCACAAGGTTCAGTTAACATGGGTTCATAATTCTAACAATTCAAATTACCCAACTAATATGTCCACAATCTACATCAAGTTAAGAAACATATGATTCACACACAAATCCATAAAACAATTACGCATGGTTAAAGTAATACCTGCGTTAGTCATTTCGGTGTTCTGAGCATTTTCTGGAACTAGGGTGCAGATTTAGGCTTATTTGTTATTCGGACGAGTTCGCGGGCAAGATTTAGCCAAGTGCCCTTTCTGACCACATCTAAAACAAGCTCCTGACAAACGGCGACAAATGCCCCAATGTTGTTTCCCACATTCTCTACAGACAGGTATATCTTTGTTCACATTACTCCCCTGACCTTCTTTGTTCACAGTTATAGCCCCGAATTTTTCGGTTGTAGGGGTCATCGAATTACCAGTCATTTCAACTTTCTGTTTCCTCTGTTTCATTCTTTCTGATTCAGTTGATTTGGATATTTTCAAGGCTGCTATGTTTGCTTCAGACATTAAGGCCCTATCAAGAACATCCACGTACTTTGGTAATTTTAAGACGCCAACTTGGTCATACACATCTAAGTCAAGCCCACTTTCGAATTTCCTAGCCTTTTTGTAGTCGGTGTCAATCATGTGGGGTGCATATCGGGCTAACTCAGTAAATTTTGTTTCATATTCGGCCACAGTCATTTTGCCTTGTTTCAGTTGTGTAAATTCAGATACTTTCCTATCTCGGATGCATTGGGGAAAATATTTTTCGAAGAAAATTTCTTTAAACCTATCCCATGTCACCCCCTCATTATCATTTCGGACTAACATCCACCATCTCCTAGCTTCTTCTTTGAGTGTGAATGTTGCCAACAAAACTTTTTGTGCCTCGGTACACGGAAATACCTCAAATATTTTCTCAGTCTCTAAAACCCAAGCCTCGGCTTTTAACGGTTCAATACCCCCCAGAAATTCAGGTGGTTTTATCTTATTGTATTTCTGTGTCAGTGTCATCATATCATAACTAACTGGTTCAGGTACACATGTTTGCCCTTGTTGCTGTTGTTTCAGATTCTCAGTTAAGGCTTCAACCATTTTCTCTAACCGGCTAATTCTAGCGTCAGAAGATTCAGATTCGTCTACATTTCTTGTCCTTTCTATTGATCTATACAGAAACAGGGTGCTTATCAATACAAGGAAAGTTCTTACAGATTTCACATTTCATTTCATACCAGATGTGTTTACACTTCAAGTTCAATTCAGATACAGTCACATGATTCTTTACTTTCATACGTTCGTGCTCATATAGATTTCACATTTGGTATTTGAAATTATCAAGACGTGTTTTTCCATTTAACTTCTGTGATCATGCATATAGGTTCAATTTCAATTCATCTATGTTCACATAGTTACACATGATAATGCAATGTCCCTATTTCATTTTTAGGACATCCTATAGCTCATATGGACACGTGTATGCGGTATAACTCGTGCTCTGATACCATTCTGTCACGACCCAAACCCGCCCCTATAGGTTTAGCATCGTAACCGCCAGTAATCCTTGGATTACCGAAGGCCTCTGAACAGATAAGCATATAATAAGGGGCTGCGGAAGCAATATACAAAAATTATAATTGTCCAATGAGCTGTGTTGACTTACATGGAACAGAATATTTAAAACTTTAAAAGACATATCTGACAGTCAACCAATAGTCAAACATACATTATACCCACACACTTAATGTCTTAAGTACAGCCAACAAGTTTCATAATGTAGATATACATGTACAGAATCAACAGGGCCTCAACACAAGCTACATCGGGAACCTCCACGGGAGGCACAAAGGCTGGCTGACAACAGAAACACAGTCCCCCACAAAACCTTCGGGCTTGCACTCCAGAATGCTCACCTATATACATATATATACAAACAGTGAGCTAAAGCCCAGTGAATAACATTAAGGTAAAGGGGTTAGTGAACGAAATCCAAACATTTTGTACGTACAAAATAGATCATAGCATAATCATAGTCATCTCATATCAGAACATAATAATGGCATATCCATAGAACATATCGAACATATCACATAACGTCTTCCGACTAGAGTAACCGGTCCCGGACACCGATTAAACACATATCACCACAATGAAGTGGCTAACGAGATCTCGTAAATGTCATGGACCCGCATTTTCATGTCGTCCCCCATGACTTGGTACTATCTATGGATGCCATAATAGATTTCAAACATGGATCTTCGTTCACAGAAACATATATCATTTCAGAAATCATAGCTTGATATATCACATTTGGAACATAATTTCATATCAACGTATCTTTACGATAACGTTACTCACAGTGGTTCCGTAGATGGTCAATCACTTCTCGGACGTTGACCTACAATCACAAAGGCACATAACACAACGTATCTCATCATTACACATGTACTTGGCCAACACGGCTTAGCTTTCATTACGTTGGTTCATGTTCATTCCTATCACAATGTTAGAACACACACACCCTTGCATTCTCTTAACTTAGCACGTTCATTCATTAGTGTGTTTCTAACCCATAACCTCATTACTATAGCTCAATTAAGGCTTAGGAATGCCTAAGATGCAATGAGGATGTCAAAACATGCCTTGAAACACTTAGGCAAAATTTCAGAATTTTAGGTCCTCGCTCGAGCGAATCTTTCCTCGCTCGAGCGGACATTAGAAATGAAACTCCGCTCGAGCGTAGACTTCCTCGCTCGAGCGCACATGCCTTCGCTCGAGCGATCTGCAAATGATGCAAAACTTCTGGGAGCTTGCATTTCACGCTCGAGCGGACTTTTGGTCGCTCGAGCGTAGTGCACGATCTCAGAGTGGTCGCTCGAGCGATAACTCCTTCGCTCGAGCGTGGATGCATTTTCTGGAATTTCCAGATTGCATCCTCAAGCTCAAATTCGACTTTTGGTGCATCAAAACCAATCCTCTTGGGCTAATTTTCTGGAAAACACTTCAAGACTCATAATATTACATGTTTCAAAGATCAATTTGAGAAATCAAGGCCCAAGGGTAGTTCATTTAAATCCAATTTCAAACCAAAATTCATGAACATGATTTCTATGTGATATGCATGAACTTTTCTTGTTTCAAACCTCTTAAAGCATGATCAAATACCTCAAAGCAACTTAAAACTTGATGATTAGGTGGAAAACAAGATGAACTCATGGATTAAACCAATAATGTGGACATGCATGCAAGAATCTCTATGAACACAACTTGAAACCCAAAAATCAATTCATGAACATGACATGCAAGAACTTCTCCCACTTTAAACCTTCCATAACATGATCAAACTTGGTAATTTGCTGGAAAATAAAATGATATCATGGTCTTCAACCTATATGCAAACATGCATGGAAGTTTTTATGAAAATTAACTTCAAAATGCAAGAATTTATGCATGCATGCATGATTTGAAACTCAACTCCTCATTCTAAGCTCCATTACATGATTAAACTCATAACCTTGAAGAAATCTCATGTTAAATGGCTTAGGTTCACAATTTAAGGGTTAAATTCTCACCTAGAGCCTTCAATTCAAGGTAGAGAAGCTCAATTTTGTAGAACTCCTTCAATCTTCCAATTTTCTAAGCAAAAATTCATGTTGAGTTTAACTCTTCCTATTTCTCTCTCTCTCTCTAGCCAGTTCTACACTCTCAAAATGGCTAAAAATATGTTATGAAATAAGGCTCAAATGTGTTGGAGAAATAGGCCACTAAAGGTGGCAAAATGGTAATTAAGGCCAACTCTTTAATTAGCTTATTTTAATCTAATTTGATCATACCAAATCACATTTTAATTAGTTATACCATAAAATCACATTAATTCTAGTGATCACAAAAAATTAATCAATTTCTGGTTCGGTCGCCGATAAGGCCTTCAATTTACAATTTAAACCATTAAACATGAATAGATAATTTAACGGTCGACAGATAGACGACCAATTATGATGCAAATTACATAATAAACACGTAATTCATTTTAATCCTCCCATTAGCATCCTTAATTACCGATTAGTAGCTAATTACGGGTCGGGGTTATTACATAAACCTTCAGATGAGACTCCATTATATAGGAGAGTTTATACAACAGCTACTAGACAACATTATGAAATGAAATGGTATTAAACTAAAAGCAGCCGAAAGCAAGCAAAGCACTAACCAAAGTAAAGCACTAAGCATCTGATGACTAGACCACCAACTATATGACTAATAATATATAATATATACAATATATATATATTATATATTATTATATATTAACAATGGAAAAAGAAGCTTGATTTCCAACAATATGCTATAAGTCATGCATGTTAACATTTAACAGAAGACACAACACAATTTGATAATAATCTCATGAATCCAAACTCTGCTACAAAAATAAAAAACTGAACTACCACATTCACAAAAAGCCAAGACATTAACAAGACGTACCAAGACTAGAAGAGCAACAAGGGAGGATCGACACAGCTTTGAGAAGTAAATGTTTCTCGGACCTAGGGATGGCGAAAATATTCCAATCCATCGAGTCCTGCCTCCCCCTGACCCTAATGCGATGGGATTGGGGGCAGTTGAATAGGATAAGGTCGGATTTGGAGAACACTTTGAACAACCCGATTTGGTTCGAGTCAGGGGCAGGGGAAGTATTTTTTTACCCGAATCCTACACAACCTGCAAATACAATAATAAATAAATAATAATATTACATATTTATGTATTGTGTATATAATATATTGTTGAATTTTTTGTAATATATATAATATATCTATACAAAGTATTATCAAGTTTCTATTATATTATATAATATAAATTTAATATATGTACAATGTATAATATATTTTTTTAATTATAAATTTTATTTTTTAGTTTTAATTATTGAGTTTTAATAATATTATTAAATTTCTGACTATGTTATGGATCGGGATTAGGGTTAAATTTGCAGGTTTGGGTGGGGTTGGGGTAGAATTTCATGTGGGCCGGGCCAGGGTGGTTGCAAGCGTTGGGAATTGGGGTGAGGGCGGGGGGTTTTGCCTTAACTTTAATTGGGCCCTGTCTAGTGGACAGTGGAATTGATCATCTGCGTTAGTTAGTCCAATACTAAGTTATAAAAAAGAGTTTAAATGCATAATTTTGACATAATTTCTATGTATTCAAACTCCAAATTTTTGAGATAATCAGGTGGGAGTTTAGGGCAGAAAAATTACAGGAATGGAGCATTTTTTGTTTTAAAAATAAATAAAAAATAAATACATCCTTCTCAAAATATATATATATATATATATATATAATTTAATATGTTTTTGAATACGCTCCGTGTTATATGAATAAGTGAAATCCATCAAATATAGTACATATACGAATTAGGATGTAATAGAATACAATCAAAACTATATTCATGATCAATATATTCCAACCTTATGATAATTGTTTTAAAAAAATAAAAAAAAATAGTGGAATCCATCAAATATATACCTATAATTAGAGACCAACAATTAAAAAAACGGAACTGCTACGTAGCTCGAATTGTCGAGCTCGAAATTGGCTCGAATCCAATTTCAGAAGCAGAGAAGGAGAAGAGAAGGAAGGAGGAGGAAGGAGGAAGGGGAGGGGCTCGGCCGACGGCAGTGGTGCTGCGACGAAGGGGAGGGGCTCGGCGGGATCGGAGGCGACGGCGGTGATGCTGCGACGAAGCGGAGGGGCTCGGTCGACGGCAGAAGCGGAGGGGCCCTCTCTTCTCTCCATTCCCTCTTCCCCTCCTCTTTCTCTTCTCCTCTCTTCTCTCCCTCTTTCTCCTCTGTTTCAGACCACCCAAAACGCCCAAAACGACATTCGAGCCAATTTCGAGTCAAGATTTTCGAGCTACGGCTCATTTTCCTTAAAAAATATTTAGAATTACTTGATTAATGCTAGATCCGATGTTATAAAATAAATTTTTTTAATATCAATTTCACAATTACAAAGTTTCACGCTCCTTTCTCACCATCTTGCAAATAGATAATTGTTGGTTAAAAGTCCACTTATAAAATCAATATACATTGATACGTATTTTACATTTAACAAACAAAACTTGAGGGTGTCAATTTAAAATGAAATATACATAAATAAAATAGGGCCGTGTTACATCCTCCTAATTTGGGGAGCCCTAATCTCCCGAAAAATCAGACCAAGGCAAAAAAAAAAAAAATTCTCAAAACGACGTCATTTTAGGGATTAGGGAGAGCATTTTTAGGGGGACAAATCATTTTCCAATAAAATATTAGTCTAATTTATATATACACACACATATGTTTAAATGTATCATGAACTTAAGTACTTGACATATTTGGTAAACGTCAGAGGGAGCAAAATGACTCCAACCATGGATGAACATGCCTCATTTACTTTTCATGCTCTTCATGGGATGTGTTATGGCTATGGCTATGGCTATGGCTATGGCTATGGCTATGGCTAAGGTTTTTTAGATTGTGGAGAGAATATGTTTCAAAGATGATATTTAAGTATGAATATTGATTTCCTTTTAAAAGCCTCAAATTATGCTTTTTAAAAATCATAAATCAAGGAATAATTATTATTTTTTAAATGATTAATTAAATATATTAGCCAATAGTTTTTTTTTCATATATTTTTTAAATTAAAAAAATCAACAAAATTTGTGGGAGGTCTTAGAGCTCCAGAGTGCTTCTCATAACCCCATTTTCCGTAATATATATATATATATATATATAGATTTTATTTTAATAAATGCATATAGTTTTTAATATATAAATCTAATTTGAAAAAATTACAACCAAAAAAAAAAAAAATTTAGAGTTTAACCCTTATAACAAATTAAATTCTAACTTTTTAATTTTGTCTAGTTAAACACTAAATTTTTTATTTGTTTTTAATCTAAACTTTTTGTCTATTTTCAGTAAGTAAAATCGACAAAAAAAATAGTATTTTAATCATTAAAATTAATAAAAAAAAGAATATCTTAAACCTTTTATATATACCTACAATGAGTTTAATGATTGAAAGATTAGGATTTTTAGAATAACATACACTTTGTCCCCCTAACGTTTTACCCATTTCCCACCGTGGCCCTTTAAGTTTGATTTTTCTTATTTTGACCTTTTATGTTTACAATCTTTTCCACTTTGATTCTTCATATTTGCAATCCTTCTCACTTGGGCACTTTAAGTTTGATTTTTCCTACTATGGTCCTTTATGTTTGTAATCCTTCCCACTTTGGCCCTTTATGTTTCCCACTTTACTCCTAGACTAACTTCCATAAAAAAAAGTAACAGAATTTGTCACATCACTAACTCATCAGCTCCATATGTGATGTAAAAAATTCACTAAAGATGTAAAAAATAAAAAATAAAAAATAAAAAAAAATTGGAATTTTTTTTTAGTCTTTAGTGAACTTTTTTTTTTTCAAATTTATTCATAAACATTATTACATTATATAGATGCATCTAGATTAGATGCAGTTAAAAAAATAAAAACAAATTTAACTAAAAAAAAAAAAAAAGTTCACTAAAGACGAAGAAAATGATAGTAAAATTTTCATTTGAGTTAGTATTTTTTTCATTTTTTTTCCGTCTTAGTAAACTTTTTTTCTTTTTTTAGTTAAATTTGTTTTTATTTTTTAGCTGCATCTAATTTAGATGCATCTGTAATATAATAATGTTTATGAATAAATTTGAAAAAAAGTTCACTAAAGACTAAAAAAATATTCCAATGTTTTTGTTTTCTATTTTTATTTTTTTGCATCTTTTAATGAATTTTTTTACATCACACATGGAGCTGATGTGTTAGTGATGTGACAGATTCTGTTAGTTTTTTAGATGGAAGTTGGTCTTGGAATAAAGTGGGAAGGATTGCAAATAAAAAGGCCAAAGTGGGATGGATTGCAAGCATGAAGGTTCAAAGTAAGAAAAATTAAACTTAAAAGATCAAAGTGGGAATGATTGCAAACATAAAGGGCCAAAGTGAGAAAAGTTAAACTTAAATGGCCAAAGTGGAAAATGGGTGAAACTTTAGGGGGGCAAAATATAATTTACCCGGATTTTTATATACCTACAATGAGTTTAATTATTACAATGCCTAATGGCCCTATTTGTTTCTGGAGTTGGAGGATGAGATTGGAACTAGTAATGAGGTTAGATTAAAAAATGATGATTGTTTTGGAAAAGTGACCATAGGATTGAGAGTCCTATAAGACTATGAAAGGCCTCCAAGAAGGGGACTAGCAAGAATAATACTATATGCACTAATTAATATACTAACTAATGTACCAATTAATGATGTGCCATAATTTAAGAGGTTTTGATATTTATAATTTGTATAATAAGTGGAATCGATACATGTAACATCACCAGACTAGCAATCTCATAGGAGATGTGATATTAATATCTAATCCTATGGGATTAGAGATAAAAATACTATTTTGTCCCTTATTTTATAAAATTAATTTAATATCAAAATAATTTTTAATATAGAAAATTGGTGATAAATCCAATTTATAGAGGGTGTAAGGCATTAAGTCCAGTAGATAGTTTTTATTGGTGAGAAGTCCAGGTTTTGTGAAATAGTTTGGTAAGAAGTCCTAGAAAATATTTTGTTTCCAATTTTATCTCTTGACTTTTTTTTTAATCTGTATGACTTTTCATTGAGTATCTGTTCAAATTTATATCTATCTGTTCAAATTTTTTGTTTACCTATTTAAATTTATATCTATCTGTTCAAATTTTTTGACTATCTGTTCAATTTTTCCCCCTATATGTTCAAATTTTCTCTTAAATTGTATCTATCTATTCAATGTTGTCTCTTATTTCTATTTATCTGTTCAATTTTTCCCTTAAATTATATCTATCTGTGGATTTCTCTCTTCATCTGTTCAATTTTTTCTCTATTCAATTTTTCCCGTCTGTTTAATTTTCTATGTTTATCTATTCAAATTCTCATACCTACATATATATATATATATATAGAGAAATGTCCTATAAATTTATCTGTTCAAAATGCTGCCTATTTGTATGAAACTCTAATACACACACTCACAGATATATAAACATATGTTATTCAACATAAACAACAAGAAGAAGAAAAAATCTATATAGGTATGAAATAAATAGACTTTGCAATTTTTATCTGTTAGACCTTTTTTTATCTATTACAATAAGCATCAACAACAACAAAGATTAAAAAAAGAATCAGATCATCAACAACAAGCCAGATCAACAAAAAAAATAAAAAATTGAATAGATAGTAAAATTTTGGAACGAATCTGGAGACGACGACAGTGGATCTTAGTATTACTAGACAAATACAACTCTCATCACCGGTCCAACATCCAAATCTAAAAATCAATAAGATTTTTAGATACAATCTTATATCCACCATCTATGCAAATACAAAATTGTGCTGCCCTATGGAACAATCACCATCAAACAATCAAAACAGAGAAGCCAACAAAGAACAATAGCATAAAAAATCTTAGGAAAAGGGAAGGAGAGAGAGAGAGAACAGAGAGACTGAGTATCGTGCTTCCAAAGGAGAGAAGTGAATCGAAGGAGGCGTTGGTTGAGGGCGGCGAGTACGAGGCCACGACCACGGTTCAGAGAGGCCTGCGAGGTCACCGGCATCGGTTCTACTACCAGATCTGGTTATTTCGACCAGATCTCCTTTGAAACCCTAGCCATGGCGTTTTCATCTATGTATAAGCAATAATTTTATCAGACGAAGCTTGAGATATTGAAATGGTGATTACGGCTTTAATTGGACTAGAATTAATGCCAGTGATCAAAATTGTACATCAGCCGGTTTGAGGGTGTTGCGACAAAGTTGAAGAAACGAGGAGAGAGAAGAGACAGAGAAGGGTGGAGAGAGAGAGAGAGAGAGAGAGAGAGAGAGAGAGATGCGGCGATGGAGGTGGTGATGGTCAGTTGGCGACGATGGAGAAAAGAGATAATAGACACAAAGAGAGAGAGAGAAAGGCGATCAGCCTGGGATTTGGAGCGCAATTCAAGTGTATATCAGATATATATACTTGGAGTAGTATCATCATTTTGCATAAGCTTGCCCATATGGCCAATGAAAATAAATGCCTAGGCCTCTCACCAATGAAATTTAATTTTGAATTTTTGGCCCGAGAAATAAAATAGTATAATAATATATTTATCTCAAAAAATATTTATCAACATAAAATAATATAGTACCAAAATATAGTTTTGAATATTAAAATATATTAAAAATATCAAAGTGTATTATGGTATTTCATATAGGGAATCCTCTCACTAAAATATATCACAAATAAATATAATTTTTTTAAATCTCTTCAGTAACAATTTCCACATTAACAATTACACCTAATCTAACTTTGAAAACAAACAGGCCCAATGAGGTTATTAGTCTCCCCAATCTCCTTTCTCCACGAAAGCTACTATGAAACTGTTAGCCCAAAGAAAGAATTAATCCTAAAGTTTTATTTTTTTTAAAAAAAATTAAAAAAAAACCTAGATTTGGATGAAAAGAGTTACACGCGGCTCATGTTTTTTTGAAGTGAACCATAAGATCTAAATCACCATCATAAAATATTTCCATTGCTTCCCACTTGTTGAATTGAGGGTAACAGTGTAAGAGAAGCTATTTGGGCCCACTAAATTAATTAGGCCCAATAGTCCAAGGTTGGTGGGCCCGGATTTATCGCCATAAAACGGGCTGAATTGCTCTAAGCCGCGAAAGGGTTTGGATCCACGAACTTAGAGACTTACTCGGGCCCAGACTCGAAAGGGTTTTGAGCAAGCCTAGAGATCCGAGGCACTCGGACTCGAAAAGGTTCGGATCCACGAACCTAGAGATCCGAAGCACTTGGCTTCGAACGGATTCAGACGCAATCTAGAAGCCGTTCCGTTAATGAGTCCCAGAACACTTGCGGGCTCGGAGCTTTCCGGGATCTACGCACCAGAACCATGGGCGTAATGGAGTTCGAACAAAGGACCCGATCCCGAGGACGGTGAGTGGAGATAAATTCACTCTTCGGTTAAACTAGCCTATACCGGGTCGAGGTGGCACGACTCCGGGGGGTCTATGAGACTCGGCAATATTTTGCGGCAGGACGTCCTCTGGGACTACCCCTGACCCTTTGGGATAATTGGGGATCATTGGTTAGGTGTAGCTAAGAAGAAGGGTTCGCGAGGGATTGATCTCATCTTCGGGGTTTTTCTCATCCTCGGAGAGGTCACCTCCTCGGAGGGGTCACCTCCTCGGACAAGGTGGTTAGAGAGAATATTTCCCATGTGCCTTGCACATGGGCTCCATCCTACATCATGAGGTGCCTATAAATAGCACCCACCCATAGCTTTACAAGGGATGGATTTTGGAGATTTAACTCTTGGGAAAGAACTAATTTCCCTTCTCCATTATCAACTTGAGAGTGAAAGTGGGAGAGCCTTGCCATTATTCTTTCTCTAGCCACTTTGCCTTCTTCTTCACCCAATCTCTTATCTCCATCATCTCCTTTGTTTTTGTGTTCCTAAGTTAAGATTATTGAAGAATCTAAGCCTCTCATCATATTCTAGAGAATTCGAAGTTGTTCTTCAAGGATATTCGAAGATCTTCGAATTTTCCAACTCCTTTCTTGAACCTTTCTTACAAATGTATGATAGGGTTCAAGAAAATAGTTGGAAAATTCGAAGATCTTTGAAGAACAACTTCGAATTCTCTAGAATATTATGAGAGGCTTAGATTCTTCAATGGTCTCAACTCAAGAACACAAGAGTAAAGGAGATGATGGAGATAAGAGATTGGGTGAAGAAGAAGGCAAAATGGCTAGAGAGAGAATAATGGCAAGGCTCTCCCATGGATCTCCCACTTTCACTCTCAAGGTTGATAATGGAGATGGGAAATTAGTTCTTTCCCAAGAGTCATCTCCAAAATCCATCCCTTGTAAAGCTATGGGTGGGTGCTATTTATAGGCACCTCATGATGTAGGATGAAGCCCATGTGCAAGGCACATGGGGAATATTCTCTCTAACCACCTTGTCCGAGGAGGTGACCTCTCCGAGGATGAGAAAAACCCCGAAGAGGAGATCAACCCCTCGGCGAACCCTTCTTCTTAGCCACACCTAACCAATGATCCCCAATCATCCCAAAGGGTCAGGGGTAGCCCCAGGGGACGTCCTGCCGCATAAGGGTCAGGGGTAGTTCAAGAGAACGCCCTGCCGCAAATATTTTCGAGTCTCAAGGACCCCCTAGATCGTGCCACCTCAACCAGGGTATAGGCTAGTTTAACCGAAGAGTGAATTTATCTTCACTCACTGTCCTCGGGATCGGGTCCTTTGTTCGGACTCCATTACGCCCATGGTTTTGGTACGTAGATCCGGAAAGCTCCGAGCCCGCAAGTGTTCTGGGACTCATTAACGGAGCGACTTCTAGATTGCGTTTGAATCCGTTCGAAGCCAAGTGCTTCGGACCTCTAGGTCGTGGATCCGAACCCTTTCGAGTCCGAGTGCCTCGGATCTCTAGGCTTGCTCAATACCTTTTTGAGTCCGAGCCCGAGTAAGTCTCTAAGTTCGTGGATCCGAACCCTTTCGAGTCCGAATGACTCGGATCTCTAGGCTTG
>JAPPVO010003529.1:0-27147 GCA_030407325.1 Camellia japonica | reverse complement strand
TCTTGCCGAAACGGGTTTTGCTCGGCAAGAGGGTAGTTGATAAATTTCTATCAACATTGGAATTCTTTGGCGAAGCGTGTTTTGCTCGCCAAGAGAGCAGTTGACGGATTTTATAACTTTGGAATTCCTTGCCGACACGGGTTTTGCTCAGCAAGAGAGTAGTTGATCGATTTTATCAACTTCAGAATTCCTTGCCGAAACGAGTTTTTCTCGGCAAGAGGGTAGTTGATAGGTTTTATGAACTTTGGAATTTCTTACCGAAGCGGGTTTTGCTCAGTAAGAGGGCAGTTGATGGATTTTATCTACCTTGGATTTTCTTGTCGGAGCGGGTTTTGCTCGGCAAGAGGGTAGTTAATGGATTTTATCAACTTTGGAATTACTTGCCGAAGCGAGTTTTGCTCCGCAAGAGGATAGTTGATAGATTTTATCAACTTTGGAATTCCTTGTCGGAGCAAGTTTTATTGGGTAAGAGGGTAGTAGATAGATTTTATCAACTTTGGCATTCCTTGCCGGAGCGGGTTTTGCTCGGCAAGAGGGTAGTTGGTAGATTTTGTCAACTTTGGAATTCCTTACTGAAGTGGGTTTTGCTTGGCAATAGGATCGTTGATAGATTTTATTGACTTTGGAATTCCTCGCCGAAGTGAGTTTTACTCGGTAAGAGGGTAGCTAATAGATTTTATCAACTTTGGAATTCCTTGCGGAAGCGGGTTTTGCTCAGCAAGAGAGTAGTTGATGGATTTTTATCAACGTTAGAATTCCTCGCCGAAGCGGGTTTTGCTCGACAAGAGGGTAATTGATGGATTTTTATCAACTTAGTAATTCCTTACCGAAGCGGGTTTTGCTCAAAAAGAGAGTAGTTGATCGATTTTATCAACTTTGAAATTCCTTGTCGAGGCGGGTTTTGCTCAGCAAGAGGGTAGTTAATGGATTTTATCAATTTTGAAATTCCTTGTCAAAGCAGGTTTTGCTCGGCAAGAGCATAGTTGATAGATTTTTATCAACTTTGGAATTCCTTGCCAAAACGGGTTTTGCTTGGCAAGAGTGTAGTTGATGGATTTTATTAGCTTTGGCGTTCCTTGCCGATGTGGGTTTTGCACGGCAAGAGAGTAGTTGATGTATTTTTATCAACTTTGGAATTCCTAGCCAAAGTGGGTTTTGCTCGGCAAGAAGGTAGTTGATGGATTTTATCAACTTTGAAATTCTTTGCCGAAGTGGGTTTTGCTCGGCAAGAGGGTAGTTGCTAGATTCTATCAACTTTGGAATTCTCTGCCACAGCGGATTTTGGTCGACAAGAGGGTAGTTGATGGATTTTTATCAACATTGGAATTCTTTGCTGAAGCGGGTTTTGCTCGGCAAGAGGGTAGTTGATAAATTTTGTCAACTTTGAAATTCTTTGCCGAAGCGGGTTTTGCTCGACAAGAGGACAGTTGATGGATTTTTATCAACTTTGAAATTCATTGCCGAGCATATTTCACGCGCCTAAAAGAAAGGCTTCTTGCCGAGCGGATTTAGCTCACCAAAGAATGATGCCTTGCCGAGCATATTTAGCTCGCCTGAAAGAATGGCCCCTTATCGAGCGGATTTAGCTCACCAAAGAAGGATGTCTTGCCGATCCAATTTAGCTCGCCAAAAAGAAAGGCACCTTGTCTGGCAGATTTAGCTCGCCAAAAAGGGATGCACTGGTGAAAGCTTACTCAAAAAAACAACAGTTGTTAGGGCCATGTTTTTGTTTGGCAAAAGATGGCATATGAAGAAGTTAGAACTGAGCTATTACACTGTGATAGACCGAGCTGCTATAGACTAATCAAAGAATCGGGGGGACAGTGTAAAAAAAGTTGGTTGGCCAAACAAGGGTCTTGGATGGGCCCTACCAAACAATTGATCTTCAAGTCTGATTCACTAACGTGCCAAGATTGGTTAAAAAGATGAGGGATCGAGCTATGCATATATGCTTGATGATCGAGCAAGAACAGGCCTACGACAAACCAGCCGAGGTTGTTTTTTTTCAAACTTAAAGCCTTTATGGTGAGACCTACCAAATAATGGAAATAAACATATTAAATAATATGTTGAACACCAATTAGTTGCTCAGTTAATGCACGTGAAGAGTTTCCAAACAAAAGAATATGCATGCCATGATTATGCATACGAAACAAGGCATGGCCCACCAAGCACTTCCATCAAAAGTAAGCAAAACTTACAAAATTGATTAAGCTTTTGGAGTATCAACTTTTTGGGCCCCACACCCATTCTACCTGTGACGCCTCAAAAATCGAGAACATCAGATAATATATTAACAAAAAAATACATGGTTTATCTAATGTTACAAGAGTAGGAAATGTCACTAATGAATCCTTTGGTTAATAACCAAGCAAGATCCCAAGAAGGTCGGAGGAGTCAATAAAGCCTCCCTTCTAAGTCCAACCACCTTAGATAGCAAAGCCACCTTTTTGACAGATCTTGACAAATTATTAACACAGGGCCTACATAAGTTGACAGAGTATATGGATAGGTTACAAATGATATATATAATAATTACAAAACATGTCTTAATTACAACAAGGATTAATCGCTTACAAACTCATAACGTATTTACATAACTAGTTCCTAACTCTCATAGAATAGCCATCCATTTTCAAATACTTTAGCGTTGCCTTCGGCCGGTCTAATAGTCTTAAATACCTGGCATGAAATGCCATGAGCTTTGAATGCCCAGTAAACGCACACACACCCCGCCCCTTTTTCCCAATCCAATACACCATCACATTTCTAACAAGCAAGTAATGAAGCATAATAATCATTCAATAATAAAGAATTACAAGATTAGATGTTAGTAATCTAGAAATCCTGCAAAAAGATTTCATCCTCCAAACCACAAGAATTGGACTTGGATTATTCGGTATGCCTCCTCTTTTGCTGCTTTGCAGACCTTACCTCAGATGCCTACCAACGGTTATATACCACGTCATGCCAATCGAGGACCTCAAAAGAGACGGTAAAATAAGGGCCTTGCCCATAACCTCCTCCAACCTTATCCATCATAAGCACCTAGGGTCCGAATACAATCGATCCATTCAAGGGTTCGGATACAACCGCTTGCGCAAGACTTTCCTTCAATTAGGGAACACGTCCTCATTAATCCACAACACATTATCATCTCTTCATTATTCAAGTGATCGAAAACCCAATACCATCCCGATTAAGTTTCCCATTGAGTTACATGTCTTAAGTTAGTTAGCACAAGCAATTGAAATAAATTTTCATATATAAATTTTCAAGGAAAAAAAAATACATAACCATGGCATGTATAATATCATACCAAGACATGATTATATATAAGTAAACATATTCATCAAGTCAAGAGTATAAAACATCAATGTAACATAATTTCTAGATTCAGAGTCACTTAAAGATCAAGATCAAGATCAAAAGGACTATTTCAGATTTTTTTTCCAAATCTGGCCTTCCTATGGTTCGTAAAGAATTTTATCTAGTTTTCAAAACATTTTTCGGAAATGGAATATCTTTTCCTGATTTTTAGTTATTTCAGAAATACTCAAACTCTGTCCAGATTCGTCGACCGTTACGAAAATTGGGTTTTCTCACAAACCGCTCACTCTTTTTCAATGAAACCAATTTTAATTGAAAGCTAACTCCTTAAGGAAGATTTTCACATGAAATTGATGTCCATAAGAGTTTTATACATTTTTCTAGAATTTTTGAAAGTTGACTGTAAAATAGATTTTTCTGGCACAGTTCTTGAAATAAGAAAGTTGGTGAGACAAGAGGTAAACTAGGGGAAATTTTATACTTCTATTTTGATGAAAACATGCTAAATAATATGTATTAAACTCATAAATTTAAGATGAATGTGTGCCTTTGGAAATTTTGAGAGATTGATATGAAAAAAGGTAGTCTTATACTGATTAAGAGAAATATAAGAAGGGTAGAATCAAGGCTCAACTCCTTTCATTTTTAACACAAGAATACCATCAAAAAACATCTGAAATGAATGTTTAAAACTTCTAAAAGCATGTATTAGAAAGGAAAAATGAAAGAGAGTTGTGTTGTGGCTTACTTGATTGCCTAGTGTACAATTTCTTCTCTTTTTTCCTTTCCTCTAACACTTAAGCTCTCTTGCTCTCTGTTTATCTCCCTCTCCTCTCTTTCTCACCTAAAATGTGTAGTGTGTGAATGTGTTTGATGTGCAAAAATGCTAGGGGAGAGGTCCTATTTATAGAAAAAAAAAATTTGTGGTGGAAAGTCTAAAAAGCCCTTGGTTGGAATTGGATGGAAGAATTTGTAATTGGTTGGAATGGAATGAAATGGAGGTTATAACTTGGAACATGATTTAGTCCCAGTTTGGTCAAGATAGAACTAGATTGAAAATTAGTACAAGCATATCTCCATGATTTGGGGATTTAGTCAAAAGTCTTCATGAAATCAAGCATTCTTGTCTCAAAAAGTACACAACAAATGGTTCCTCTAGGGTGGCTAGCCACATGATGATGATTTGAGGAGATTATTTTATTTTTTTTGTGTATAATTTGAATATATTTTGTGTACAAATTTATTTATTTAAGAAAGGTACAAGTATATATATATATGTGTATAATGGTACTAGTTTGGGTCAATTAACGATTTAATAAAAATGTGAGGGCTTTGGGTTTAATTCATGTATTGGAACATTTATTTAAGTGTAGTATTTAATTTAATTAGGATTTGGAACTTCAATTCGGTTAAAGTTTCTTTATTTCGAATTAAACGGCGAGTGATAATGAGAACCGAAAGCCTAGGGCTTTTGATCGGAAAATATAGTTAGGGAATTAATTTGCTTTGGAAATGATCCTGAGTTCCCGAGTTCAATCAAGATTTGCGAGTTTTCGATTGGCACGCGTTTTCGGCTCTATGGCTAAAATTGAAAATAAATAAGGAATCTAGGGTCTATATTGAAATAGTTCAAAGTAAGGGTCTAGATAAAGTTACAAAGGTCAGGGGCCTCATAGTTAAATATTTAATATTAGTGTGTAAAAATGATTACTAAGCTATCGGGTCGATTTGTTTTTGTATGAGTTTATTTGTGATGCGTCTTCGATTCTAGGGTTAAATTGTGAATAAACGAAGAACTAAGGGCTTTGTTATAATGACTCAAAATTTAGGGACTTGATAAGGTTTACAAAGGTTAGGGGTCTCACACCACCAAATACAAAGCTGAACCAATTGTGTCAATTGAGTGCCATGCCGAGATTGAGGGCTGAGTTATTGTAGACACCCCATTTTTTACCATCCTTGAGACTTGGACGTCACCGTTTGAACACTCGGTGATCATCCTTGTTTGTGTTCGTCTTGAGTTCCCGAAGGTCTCGACCACGCGCCTTGCCTCAAGACCTCTCGACTCGACTGTTTTGTGTTTGGTTTTGCACCAAACACTTGTGTTTTGCTTTTAAGGGGTAGGGAATGGCTTGTTGGCCATCCCCACACCTCACCGGCCATGGCTTGAGGCCACCAGCTATGTTTTGTTGCCACCGGCCATTGGTGATGGCCAACCGACATTGTTTTTGGTCGGTCGACCATGTATTTGGTCAATTTGGCATTTTTGCCTGGCCGACCACTGTGCATCTGCTTTTGCAGATATTTTTATGCCAGCTGTGCTAGCTGGCATCCACTTTGCCCCCCCTCCATACACGTGTATGGAGGGATTTCACTCTTGCTTAGCTTGTTTTGTAAGCTTTGCAAGAGTGAAGCTCTATAAAGGGAGGCCTTCTTCTCCCTTCTCAAGGGTTACAAGGCTGAGTTCCAGAGGTCTAGATTAGGGTTAGGGTTTGTGCATCACCTATCTCTATATATCTCTCTCTTTTTGCCTTTGTGTGTGTATAAGTGTTTTTGTGTCTTACTTTTGTGCATAAACACCTAGTGCTACACCTTACCTTGGTTTCTGAGGTGCCAAAGGTTTGTTTTCAAAAGTTTTCAGCTAGTTTTGAGCTAACGAAGGCTGCTGGAGCTCCATCCTTGAAGGAGTCTTCATGGGTAAGAACCTTGCCCTTTATTCCCCATTCTTGCATAGGCTTTTAGCCATCTTTGCTTGCTGTTTTAAGCTTAGTATATAACATATAAAAGTCCTGTTTTTACTTGCTTAAAATAGTTGTTTAAGGTTGTTTTGGTGTTTGGGGTTGTTTGACCCCTCTTAGGCCTTGTTTGGCCACCCATTTTGTGCTATTTTGGTGAGCTCTGGGACCACCTTGTTTGGGCTTCCTCACCACTAAAATCTTGAGGGATTTCAGTGGTGAGGATGGTGGTTTGAGGTCTTAAGAAGGAGAGGGCCATCCCCTCTCCTTATTGTCTTCAAAATGTGTTATTTTTGCCTCATGTGTGAGCACCATTCTTGAGTTCATGTTGGCCATGTCTTAAGTGTTATTTGTGCTTATTTTGCCATGATATAGCACTGTTTTTACTTGGTTTAGACACACCATGCTTGCCTTGCATACTTGTCTTGTAATGCCATGAATTGTCTTAACATGTGCCTAGCATTTAGACTATCATGCTTACTTGTTTTGGCTTAGCTTTGTGAAGCTTTTATGCATGTTTTAGTATGCTTGAGGTCTGTTTTTGGTTTTCGGGTCATCCATGCTTTGTTTTGTATAGCTACCATGCAATTCCCCTTGTGAGCCTTGAGTGTTGACCCCTCTAGCATGCTTTACTTGCTTTGTTTCAGTGGTTTGGAACCACTTACCATGTCATTTTAGTCCATATAGTATGCTTGTATACTTGCATTTATGGCTCCTTTGATGTTTCAAAAGGTTTGTGTGTTATGATCCATGATTGGTTCATTTTGTATGCCTTTAGATTTAGGCCATTTAGATGCCATCTAGGTGTGCCCTTGACCTTGTTTTGGTCTGCCTTGGGGTGGTTTTGAGTCCCCTTGGCCCTTTGAGGCTTGGTTGGCATGGCCATGGTTTAAGCCCTTTGGCTTGCCTTGAGTTTTGGACATCATTGCATGCTATGCTTGTCTTGTTAAGTTGGTTTGGCACCCTTTTCTAACATGATTTTCAGAGCGTTATATGCATGCTATTTGCCCTTGTTTATCCCTTTTAAGTGTGCTTAAAAGTTGCTTCTTTATGCCTAAGTGTTGGACCATGTTTGCATGCATGTTTGTATGTCATTTTGCCTTCATTTCCTTGGCATTTGGCCACTGATTTTGGCATGCTTGAGAGCTACCCATGTTAGTGTAAGTCCATCCCACCATGTTATTGCATGCATGCCTTGCATATTGTCACATGCTTGCTCCATTTTACCTTGTGTCGCACGCCATGTGTAATTGCATCTCGTTACATTGCTTGAGCTACATGACATGTTGTTGCATGATTAGGTTGTAATACATTTGGCATGTATTCCCTATTTTTAGCCACTTAACATATTATTACATGTTTGTGTGTTGTCCATGTTGCATGTTTGCATTGCTTGCCCTCATGTTCAAAGTGCATACTTAGCTCGCATGCCTAGGTTGCATTGCATCTTCCACGCACGCCTTGCCTCCTGAATTACCATGATAGAGGTTGGATATTTATGTGTTCGTTCGGTTTGCATTGCATTTGAAATCAAAATGCACAACTTGGCCTCTTTGGCCATCACACATCGAAATGCGCGATTGGTGGTCCGAGGGCCGAGTACCAAACTCCTTTGAGTCATGAATATGATAAGGAGTGTGGTTCGTGCAAACATTGCTTGAAATGCATTGCCATGCCATGTTTTGCCCTCTGCTGCTGTCAAAACAGGTTTCTGCAGGCATACATGGTCGGCCGACCATCTCTACTGCCGACCGACCAAACATTTTTGGCCGAGAGCTATACAAATGGTCGATGACCACTCCCCTATGGCCGGTGATGATTCTCCTTGGCCGGTGGTGTTCCACAGTGGTCATAGAGTGTTCCTTGGGATTTGTGCAATTTCCAGAGGAGCAGAGCAGGGTAAACAGAGGCAACTTGTGCATGGCATTGGATTTCCGAGCGAAGCCAATCCGAGCATGCGTGCATCCCTCTTCCCGAGGCCCCTTTACTGCTTTCAGTAGCTTAATTGATTTGTTAATTAGTTAAGTGTTGTATAATTTAATTAATTAACTTGTAGGTTAATTAAATTGTATTATTCTTTCGGTCCCTCCAAGCGAGGGCGAATGTGTAATAAGTGTGGGTGCGTATGTGCATGTCTTCCAACCCCAACTTCTTTCTCCCTTTTACTTACCTGCTTTTGATGGTTAGTATTAGGTCATATTTAATTTAGCATCCTTATGCTATGCATGCGAGCATCCATTCATTTGTATTGCATACACCGGGCTCGGCGCATCATGCTAACTGCATAGTATTTCAAATCTAACTTGAATACATACTATCTGTGCATTTCACATGCCATCCTAGGATTAGCCGAGCCTATTCTAGTTGCATCTTGTATGCGATGCATTAGCTAACATACATTGATTACTAACAAGTTCTTTGTTTTGGCTCGGAGTACTCGGTAAGCTTTTTATGCTTTAGCATCTCGCATGAGTGTGAATGTTAACATAACAGTATGCTTATCATGTGGCTATATGCTTATGTGATATAAACTGCCTGAATGCCTGTGGGTGAAGGTTGGATTGTTTGAGTTGGAACAACTCGTTGAAATCCGTGTTTTAGCCTACTTGCGAGTAGCAAATTTCAAACTGTCTTTCAAACAAACGGATATGCAATGCTTTGTTCCAAATTAGGCGATCTAGTCTATACTTGTGTGTTGTGCACATCACCTAGTAATTCTAGCTAATTAATCAGAATAAGAACGCATATGTTTTCAAAACAAGATATCATGGTTAGTAGAGGCCGATTTTCAGATCGGACGAGAGGGGGTGCTCATAGCTGACCTTCCCCAATCGTACCCAAGTTCCCGAGCGAGGCAACTTTGGTGATGACGGACAAGTGGCCTTAGGCAACGAGTCAGGGTTTCCTAAATTCCCCCAAAATAAAACATTTAGGTGGCGACTCTGTATCTGGCAAAGCAGTCTATGTTTGGCACTTCTTTCAAAAAAAATCTATTTTCAAAAACGATTTGCCGGATTTGGACTCTTTGATGATTCATCGGTCTTGCATTGCACTTTGCGAGATTAGATACAGGACCGTGACATTGAGTCCTGAACTGTAGTGAGCCCAATGAACGAAACGGGAATTCATCCTCCGGGACGTTCGAGGACGTCTACATCGAACGACCAAACATTTTTGGCCGAGAGCTATACAAATGGTCGATAACCACTCCCCTATGGCCGGTGACCATTCCTTATGGCTGGTGGCATCCCCCAGTGTTCAGAGAGTGTACCTTGGGACTTTGCAGTCTTCAGAGGAGGAAAACGGTGAAAACAGAGGCAGCTTGTGCATGGTAGTGAATTTCCGAGCGAAACCGAGCGCGCATGCATTGGACCCTCTTCCCGAGGCTGTTTACCGCTTTAGTAGCTTAGTTAATTTGCTTAACTAGTTAAGTGGTCTGTAATTAATTAATTAGCTTGTAGGTTAATTAATTTGTATTATTCTTTTGGCCCCTCCGAGCGAGGGCGAATTTGTAATAAGTGTGGGTGCGTGTGTGTATGTCTTCCAATCCCCACTTCTTTCTCCCTTTTACTTACCTGCTTTTAATGGTTAGTATTAGGGCATGTTTAATTTAGCATCCTTATGCTATGCATGCGTGCATCCATTCATTTGTATTGCATGCACCGGACTCGGCGCATCATACTAATTGCATAGTATTTCAAATCTAACTTAAATACGTGTTATTTGTTGCATTCCACATGCCATCCTAGAATTAGCCGAGCCTATTCTAGTTGCATTTTGTATGCGATGCATTAGCCACTTAACATGGACTTGGACCATACATTGATTGCTAACAAATTCTTTGTTTTGGCTCGGAGTACTCGGTAAGCTTTTTATGCTTTAGCATCTCGCATGAGTGTGAATGTTAACATAACAGCATGCTTACCATGTGGCTATATGCTTATGTGATATAAACTGCCTGAATGCCTGTGGGTGAAGGTTGGATTGTCTGAGTTGGAACAACTCATTGAAATCCGTGTTTTAGCCTACTTGCGAGTAGCAAATTTCAAACCATTTTCCAAACAAACGGATATGCGATGCTTTGTTCCAAATTAGGCGATCTAGTCTATACTTTTGTGCTGTGCGCATCATATAGTAAGATTAGCTAATTAATCGGAATAAGAACACATAACGTTTTCAAAACTAGATATCATGGTTAGTAGAGGCCGATCTTTGATCGGATGAGAGGGGGTGCTCATAGCTGACCTTCCCCAATCGTACCCAAGTTCCCGAGCCGAGGCAACTTTGGTGATGACGGACACGTGGCCTTAGGCGAACGAGTCAGGGTTTCCTAAATTCCCCTATAATAAAATATTTAGGTGGCGACTCTGTATTTGGCAAAGCAGTCCATGTTTGGCACTTCTTTCAAAAAAATCTATTTTTCAAAACGATTTGCCGGATTTGGACTCTTCGGTGATTTATCAGTCTTGCATTGCACATTGCGAGATCAGATTAAGAACCGACACAAATTGAGTCCGAACTGTAGCATTGAGGCCCGCGGGCGCGTCTACAGTTTCTGGCGACTCTGCTGGGGAGTTTAGAGAGCTTGACTCGAACTCATGATATCTTGTTTTGATTACACTCATGTGTTTCTTTGCATTGCATGTGCATTGGTGCGCTTAAGCCACAGTGTTTGCCATCTGCTATTCCTGAACGGTTTGCCAGAGGCTCGCTTCGAGAAGCGTGCCATAAGGCTGACCGGTTACGGGCTCTGCCACGATGGGAACACAAACCCCGGTTGTCACCGGGACACCCTTTTGACCATTCGACCTAGTGCATGTTCGGAATCCATAGTGACCATTCCAAGCTAGGACAGGTTGCTACCCGATTAGAGGTTGTTTGAAATCGCTGCGTGCGTAGTGAAACTGTAACGCCCCGACTTCCGGGTTGTTAATAAATCAAATCAACCTTTAGATGCTTCAACTCCAATCGCCACTAAGTTTGCTCCATGCCTGAAAAATAAATTAACTCGGGAAGTATACAATACAACAGGAATAGCAAGGTTCAGACAGAAAATAAATTAACAAAGATCCAGCAATTACACAACCCATTAGATTCGATAAACAAGCAATTTACCAAATTGCACAAACAAATCAACTCGACATATGACAATTTATCCAGAACCAAATACCCGGTCCTACTCGGTACATGACCAATGACCGGCCTCACCCCCCTCACCCAAGCACAACCGCTTATCCGGGGTATTGGTACAGAGTATATTGGCAAAGTCCACTCGATCCATGTACGGAGCATTTCCACGTCATTTAGTCAGACAAATCAACAATTCCAACACAACTTCATAGAATTTATCAAACGATCAGAATAATCAAGAGCTTATGGGAATTAAAAATAAACTCTTGCAAAGAGAATTTAGGAAGCATATTGTATACCACCGAATTACCTCAAATCAATCTCCTCCTTCTCCAACACTTGAATCTCGAACTTTCTCCATAAATCTCCAAATTCTAAGCCATAAGGTATGTAAGGTTTCACAAAATCTACAACTCTCCTCCTTTATGAAAATGCTTACTCTCACTCTAACCACTCTTAATCTAAACTCAAAATCTGTATAACAAATGGAGAGAGATATGGGAAAAACCATAGAAAGAAGTTGAGAGGTGGCTCAATTTATAGGCAACTTGGTGTAACATACTAGTTGGAATTTGAAAGGACAAGTTTGAATATGAATGGACCACTAATAAGGATAGTAAATGAACTACTAGTAAATGAACCACTAATAAGGATATTAAATGAACACTAAACACTAATTGATATTAAATGAACACTAACTAGAATTAAATGAACACTAGTTAGACTATGAATGGACACTAGTTGGAATATGAAAAGACACTAAAAATACGGGGTGTCACAGAAACCCTAGCTCCGTACAAAATAGGACAGGGAAACCCTACTCCAACATAGGGGTGTTTTGGCTCTTGCTTGTTTGTTATGTGCTTTTTGAGTTGACCTCTACGGGGAATGCATATATCAGTTTGCAAGTTTGGGCATCAGGCCTGCGGGCACCAGTGTTTTGAGGAATCAGTTATATCTGCGGGTATCAGATTCAGTTTTCAGGGCTGTGATTTTGGGGAACAGTGATCAGTAGTAGAGTACAGTTATTCAGCTATGCTTGTGTCTGTTCTGATTGGGCCAAAATGCTGCGTGTTTTCTCTTTCAGTTTAGAGAGTTAGTACAGAATAGCCAGTGGTCTCCTTTGCTGAGGCAAGACAGACATCTGATCCATCATCTCTGTTCAGTTCAAGAGGACTTATGATGACGCAAAGTTCAGAGGAAATAGTGGTTATGACAGCTGCATTGGATCAAGGGAACATCTTGCGGGATGAAACCAATGTTGATGTACCGCATCCGCCCAAGTCGCCTGCCACGCGCCCGATCTGGGAACCCCAGTTGTGTCAAGCTCGTGAGCCCACTACGTTCGAGTTAATGGGAATGATCAGCGATCTTCAGCGATCTGTCGCTGATCTCGCCTACGGAATGTCGGCTTCGCCACCAACCACTTCCTACGCCGGGAATTTTGTACCGCAGAAGCCCCCGCTATTGGGGCAAATTGTGATCGAGCTCAGCCAACCTGAGGTTGCCTTAAACTATGGCCATGACATGTCAACAACAACTAGGTTTCACTCTGATATAGCAACCCAAACCCTCAATCAAGCTGAGGCCAGAGGTAAGAACAAAGTGGGAACAGGTGTTGATCCCGTTGAACAACTGCTGTGGGCAGTCGAGGCTTTGAAAGCCGGAGGATTGAGTAAACAGCAGATATTCACATTAGTGGCTAAAACTGTGGATGATGCTTTCCCCGCTCCAACCGAGGGGAGTTCCAGCCAGACAGAAAATCGGGAGAGGCCCCGTCATACCAGAACAGTTCCCTCCAATCCCAACTCTGCATCGGGAAGGGATCAGAAAGTCAAGGCGGCACCTGCCGATCCTTTTGCCAGTGCATCCGGCAAAAGTCAGCAAACTTCGAAGTATCTGCCCCAAGGGCGTAGAGTCTTCCACGCCCTCTACATGTCTTTGTCTAGGGCACTCCAGATCCTTGCTGAAAGGGGGCACCTTAAACCCCTCGAGCCTCGGCCTCTCCCGAAGAATCTCCCTCTCACACATGATGCTACCTTGTACTGCGCGTACCACCAGCAAACCGGTCATTGTACCGACAACTGTTTCCGTCTTCGTCATGAAGTACAGGATTTGATCAACAATGAGGTCATGCTCCCGCCTACCTCAGCGAAGTCCGTCACTGCCAAGTTGTTAGATTTCAAGGATACTGCGAGTATGTGATCAGAAGTTAGTCCACCTGCGGGCGGCGCTCAGTGTATTTCAGATGTGGCGTCTGGCATGCACTATTTTGAGCATTTGCGGATGCTATTTTTTAATTTCTGGCTTGGGTGTTGAGCCATTTCTTTGGTTTGTTTTGAGTCTGTCTCATTGTCTTGAGTCAGTCTTTTTGCTTAAGAGTCTGTCTTGTTGTACTGAGTCAGTCCCATTGTATAGAATGTCAAGTGATTCCAAGGTTGTTGCCTCGGACATCATGTTTTTGTAATTACCCCTTTTGTTTTCTTCTGAGTCTGTCTCTGCTGTGGAGCCAGTTGCAACCGGAGGTTTTGAATGAAACAGCTGAGGCTATCATGTTTCCGTTCTTATTGCTACTTTGAACTTGTTGTGTCAATGAGTTAGAATGAATGGCAGCGCATTTCACCTGCTCTTTTGTGCCTATAAGTCATTGTATTGACCTAAGTTTTTCAAAACTTTTCGAACAATGTAATGAAAACGAAGAGGAAAGAATTCCTCGGGTTTTGCAAAATTTGACCAATTGAGAGAAAGAGAGGCGTGCTAAGCCTTTAATGAATAAAATCATGCTTGTTAGTGTGAGTACTGGGAAGGATCCTGGCTTGATCCAGATTGGTTCCATACTATCTTCAGTGCAAGCGATCTATCGCTTTCTTAAAAACTTTCAAAAACAAAACGTTTTACGCAGTCCTGCGAAGACCTGTGTGGAATCGCTCTTAAGATTGTGCAGCTTAGGATCGCTCTCAGCCTCGAGACTTGAGCCCTTGCTTTCGAACCTTGGACCTTGGTTTCAGACTGTTCAACGATCAACCGCGATGTAAGGTCTGTGTGGCCAGATTTGAAGCAGCCCTCGAACAAGAGGCAACAAAGTCAGATCAAGAAGATCAGACCTCATCAGAAGAAACTTGCAAAGCTAAATCAGAGGCACCCCTCGAACCAGGGGCAAAAATGTCCGATGTGCTTGAAGAGCTGAAGATGGATCCTTCTGTAAATCAATACAATAGCCACTCTCCTGGATTCAGATGACTTCAGGATCTCAAAACCATTTGGCATGGACAAAGCTACACTTTTACCCTTGAGAGGCTCGCTGGGTCGAAAACCCGGAAGGGCGACCCAGGCAAAAGTTAGAGCAAGAAAAAGAAGAAAAAGAAAAAAAGAGAAAAATGCAAAAAAAAAAGAAGAAAAGAAAAAATGAAAAAAAAAATCTTGAAAAGATGAAAAAGAAAAGAAATGAAAAGAATTGAAAAGAAAAGAAAAACATAGCTCGCAAGGTTGAAAACCCAGAAGGACGACCTTGGCAAAAGTTAGAGCGTGGTGAGGGTTAATACACGAGTGTACCTTAACCGGAACTACGTAAGGCTTGATTCCCATATTTGGGATACGTAAGCAACTTCATCCTGAAGTCCAGCCACAAACACTTCCAAATCGAGTGTGACCATATAATGGTTTTGATCATCCTTGCCTTCTCTAAATCCGATAGTTCGGTTGTGACAACCTGAACTACGTAAGGCTTGATTCTCATATTTGGGATACGTAGGCAACTTCATCCTGAAGTCCAGCCACACGCACTTTCAAGTGACTGTGTCCATATATTGGTTTTAACCATCTTCGTCTTCTCTGTATTCGAGAGTTCGGTTGTGATCATCACTAAGGAGGATTGTTTACAATATGCTGCGGCGCTATCCAGACAAGGGGCAACTTTCCGTTGCCATGAGTCGCCATTCAAACCAGGGGCAACTTTCCGTTGCCGTGCAGCGCCATCCAGACAAGGGGCAATTTTCCATTGCCTCCGATCCGAGGTTGTGCATCTCGAGAGTAAGTTCTACGCTAGTTGAGCATTGACCGTTTGCAAAAATAGTTTTTGAAAATTTTTATTGAGGTTGACTAATTTCTTGAAAATTATTTCATTTTCCAAAACTGAACCATTTCTTGGCCCCAAAGAAGGGAAAATTTTCAGTGCTCATAGCCTGACTTGCATGATTTTCAAATCAAAAATCGAACAAGTGTGTTAATCTAACTCTCATTTTGGTTAGAATTGTTTTAGTAGAAAACCAAAACAAAAGAAATGGTCAAAATGATGAACTAGGGGGCACAGTTGAGTTAGGCCTCCTGTCTTTCCTCTGTCGTCAACATACTTGCCAGAAAGGCACTCTACCTGCCAAAGAGGGCACAACTGAAGCTAACGACTAAAGGGCTGAAAGCTCTCATCCTCCAAGCAACAAGGTATCAAACCAAGTGCGAAGCACGAATTGGAATGGATCAAGGTACTCCACTCCCTCATCTGGGGCGTTGACTAAGCATCACCAAAGGAAATAGCTGTAAGCTAACAGTGTTGGGCATGAACCCACAACCTCTTGTTTATCCATCAACCACCCAGGGGAGAGATACAAAATGAGAGATTAAAGAATAGAGAGATGTAAGTTGAGAGAAAAGTGAGCAAAAGGGTTTTGAGTGAAAAACCGAGCCTGAGGGCCGAGTGATGTGAGAATCACAAATGAGAAGAGGGTGGGAAAAGATACCCGAAGAAACTGGCTCCTCGTGATTTGGGAGGTCTCTTGTCATTGTAACACGTCTGTGTGTCGTGTCTTTTATTTTGTTTGCCTCAATTCTTGTTTGGAGTCGTTCCGAGCGTGTCTCGTCGTGTTTAGGTTGTTTACCTTTTATTTTTTTGTTATTGAGTCTTTTTCGCTGTGTTCAGTCGTAGGCTCAATACCCGGTTGAAAACCCTTTTCTAAAATCATTTTGTGTACTCAGAGTGCTGTGCCATTCTCCATATTTGTGAAAACATGATTTGGTTCTTATGTAAAACCGCAGGGGTTCAACCTGGGTCACTTAGGAAATAGTGAACATATAGGTTCCGGATTGCATCTAAGTGTGTTTCAGCTTCAGCAGCTTCCACCTTTGTATTCTGTCTTTTCAGATTGGATTGTTTGTTCAAGATTCGCCGTGTGCAAAATGAACTAAGAATACTGTGTTATGGGCTATGAGTTCAGAATGAGCATTGTTCAGAACAAGCAGTGCGTTGTATGAACTGTGTGTATGGGCTGTGTGCCGAGTAAACCGAGTACTGTGTTACGAGTCGAGTGTTCAGACTGAGCAGTTTTGTTGTATGAGTTGTTTTGCCATTGGCCGGTTCATTATCTGATTATTACAATACAAGTGTTTGATTTTCAGACAGGAGATCAATCTCATTTACATTGAGGTGTAATATGATGCAATGCGATGCGAAGTATGAAATGTACAAATGTAACACTTTTTCAGACAAAAAATTTGTTTCATTTCATCATTTTTCAAATACATAGCTTTGGAGAAAACAAAAACCTACCTGCGGAAGTACAAGGTACTCAAGCTATCAACAAAAAGTAAAGCAAAACAAAAAGAAGAAAAAGCAGTAAAAATCTGGATCAGCGTCGAATGGTCTCAGGCCTACGGGTCTGTCCTCGTCCTCTTCCTGGACGAAGTTCCAGGAGCATCGTCATCAGCACCGTCATCTGAGCCCGAGCCATCTCCGGTCTCCTCCTCGGACGACTCTGCCTCCGTCTCTGTCTCGGCCTCGGACTCATCATCATCGGGAACTGGTTCCTGTGAGCTACTCCCAACATGAGTGCGCTCCGCTTTGGTGCGGGGATATACTCTGCCATCTCGGACAGGAACAGAAGGCCCAGCTGGAGCACCTCCTGCAGTAGGAATCTGGAATGGAGGCTAAAAAGCACAAATGGTAAACGCATCAGTATGCTACGCAAAGTAGGGTATAAATGTCGAATACAGTGTGTGAGTACAACATATGACTGTTGTGAGCAATGTATCAGTACAGAATGCAGTGTATGAGTACAGTATATGAATGCTGTGAACAGTGTGTCGGTACAGAATGCAGTGACTAAGTGCAGTGTATGAATGCCGTGAGTAATGCTGTGAACAGTCTGTGGGCTATAGTGTATCAGATGCCGTGAGGGCCGTGTATCGAGTGTTGTGTTGACAATGCGATGCGTCAGATTATGTGAAACAGTTTATGTATGGTTTGAGACTGTGGTCAGAAGAACATACCAAAATACTGTAAATGGCCAGCAGGTCGAGGCTCCGCTAGAGCATCCCCATCACAGAGGCGGTCAGCTCCAGGGACTGACGAGTGTACGCGGAGGAAGCCTGCAAAAGTGTTAGAAACATCAGTATTCTGCGAAATATCAAATGAAATGGAATGACAATGCAAGATGCAAAATGCAATAGTACATACCGGGGGCAAGTCGTAGAACCCGACTAGCTCGTGATCATCCGGAAGGGGAGCGATGGGGATCTGATAGGTCTCCCCGCCCTGCCCTCGGCATGTCATCATCGTGGGCAGTGCTGGCCAACTAGCCTCCCGTCCTCTCCAGGCCCCACTTCTGCCACAGACCCGAGCCATCCTCGGCGCTCTTGCTCCTGCTCCTGCTCCTGCCCTAGCCACCGGCGCTGCTGGCCTCTCTCTCTCAGCTCGACGGCCACTGCTCAAAGGCCGCATGATGTAGGTTTGGACGTACTCTGTGTAGTCGCCCTCGCCCCTGAAGCCCTCAGCATCCCAGCCGATCGTGTAATCGGCCATCTGCTCAAGGGTGAACCTCTCGGTGTCCCTCACATGGACAGGGGGCGGACCTGGAACTATCTGCTCTGGTAAACCCAAGGTCTAGCGCAAGAAGCGCTCACCCAGGTACCAAGTCTGACAGACCGGGCCCTCCAGCAAGATCCTGAACCGGGCGGTCTCCTCAGCACCGGCAAACTGCTCCTGAACCGCAGCTGGCAATGGAGCCCAGGGCTGCTAGGTGATCTGAAAATGATATGCAGTCAAATATCTGCTGTTATTGAAAATACAGTGCAAAGCGAAGCTTGAAATAAACTCTAAAGTTGAAAATACCTCTGCAGCGGTAATGGTATCGAAGTAGCGGCGGAAGAATATGAACGTCTCCCGGGGTCTCCGCACGCATCTCACATCGAAGCGTCGAGAGACTGGAACACCGAGGGGAGTCTCCTCGTCGGGTACTGGCGCAAGCCTCGGGAAGTAGGCGTAGACCCACAACTGCAGAGCAAATATCAGTATGCTTATCAGATAAAGCAGAATGTAGAATGAAGCAGAAATCGCAGAACCGTGTATCGTGCAGTGTATTGTGCAGAATGTACAGTGTGTGCAGTGTACAGACAGTGTAAAGCAAATTATATATGTACCATGGGTTCAGTATACAGTCAACGTGAAGCAGACCGCAGTGTGTGCAGTGTACAGAGTACAGGAAATGTAAAGCAGAAATGTAAAAAAGGAAGAAAATGTACCTCCCAAGCCCGCCAGTAGCCTCCGAGCAACTGTCCGCTGCACCGGGAGGATGAGCTCATGTATCCATAGAGTGTGGCCAAGGCTGGCCCACCCCAGTCGTAGCGCAGGATCCATGTGACATCCACTAAAGCGCTCAGCAGACAGAGAGGCACGGTGTTCACCCGGTCGGCGAAGAGAGTCGTCCCTAGCAAGAACATGAGGAAGCCGCGTGCGTACTGCTCCACCTCCTCCTGAGCCATCGGTGCCTCCTCAGCTAAAGCTGGCTGAATCCGGAAGTGGTCCTCGAACCACGAGTATCTGACGAAGCCTGGACGAGCGAGAGGCGGCAGCTCGCTGAGCAAATATATCTGAGCGGCCTCCCACTCATCCATGTCTGTGTCAAAGGGGATCAGATCACCCCCTACCCCGATGCCGATGAGCATCGAGAAGTCATAGGGAGTCATCGTCATGTCTCCCTGAGGTTTGGTGACTAAGCGTCACCAAAGGAAATAGCTGGAAGCTAACAGTGTTGAGCATGAACCCACAACCTCTTGTTTATCCATCAACCACCCAGGGGAGGGATACAAAATGAGAGATTAAAGAATAGAGAGATGTAAGTTGAGAGAAAAGTGAGCAAAAGGGTTTTGAGTGAAAAAGCGAGCCTGAGGGCCGAGTGATGTGAGAATCACAAATAAGAAGATGGTGGGAAAAGATACCCGAAGAAACTGGCTCCTCGTGATTTGGGAGGTCTCTTGTCGTTGTAACACGTCTGTGTGTCATGTCTTTTATTTTATTTGTTCATTACAGTTCCCCCCTCACCTTTTGAAAATTACATCTCCCCCTCTGAGGTTTAAAGTTTCATTACAGATTCCCCCCTTCAGCAATTTAATTTTTTTAAATACTAATTTTGCCCTCACTAGGTAAATTACATTGACGCCCCTCACATTTTAGAAATTACAATTCCCTCCCTAAGGTTTAAAGTAGCATTACCAATTGCCCCCTCAGTTAGTATTAGTTGGAAAAAAAATTCATTGAAAAAAAAATTAATTGGAAAAAAATTATTTGGAAAAAAAATTAATTGAAAAAAAAATTTATTAGTAAAATTTTTAAAAAACATTTGACCTTGGGTTACCAAAAATGTATATTTTATTCGACAATGGGTTACCGGACACTTTTTTTTTTTGTTCTACAATGTGATTCCGGACTATTTTATTTTATTCGATTTTGACACACCGAATAAAAGTCGAAGAACTTTTTCAAAAAACGAATTGAAAACCTACCAAACAAATAAAAAAAAAATTTACTATTTTACTTTTTTTATGGTTCTTCATCACTATTTTTTTATCCATTGTTTTTTTCTATGATTAAAATACTGTGATTCTTACTTTTTGAAAAGAGATATGTAGCAGAGGAAAAAAAAAATGAGAAGGAAAGAAAAGTAGTAGGGATTGAAGAGTAATAAGTGTAAGGAGATAATAAAATATATTTAATTTTAATCTTTTGTCCTTAAAAATAATTTACATATAAATAAAATTAAAAATAAAAATCTCACATAAAAAGTGTAAAATTATAAACTAGTGATATAAGTAGAATCACTCGTAAACAAATGGCTAAACATAAAAGGAAAAAGTGTAAGTTGGAGCAAGTAAGAATTGTATCTGATATCATATATTTCACTTGTATAGGACACAATTTCACTTACACCTGAGTTATTCCTACATGATTTCATTTTGTAATTTTTTAATTGTTGCAACGTCTTATAAGTTGGATTAATCAAATTCAATTTTTCGCACTTTATCTTAGGATACTCATTCACTTGAAAATTGATTTTCTTTCATTTTAACTTTCTATAAGCGAGTCAGGACTTTTTCTAGTTGTTCAAGATCCTCTATTTTTATATCTAATAAATCGTTTTAATGAAAGTGGATCATCTTTCCATCCATTTCAAAACTTTTATGATTCCCTCGAACCGAACATGAATCTTTCGATTCATATTTATGGTAAATTCTCATATATCTTTTTGTAATATACCGAGTGTATCATCTTTTCTCTGGTCTTATTTTAAAATAAAAATATTGAAACTAATTACCAATATGAGGCCAAAATATTCAGGGGACTCTTCTAATATATATATCTATATATATATAAAATAAAATAAAAAGAAATTAGCGAGTCATCATTGGTATCTTCGTTATCCAAAATATTCCAACTTACCTACAAGAACAAGAGATCTGAGTTTTAATCAAAGCAACAAAGTCACAATAAATTTTGGAGAACTAAGATCGATTATGTATGACATATATTGTCAAGTGAATCAAATGTCACAAACCATTTACACGCCCCCATTATAGTATTTGGGAAAGGTTCAAAAAAATCATAATTAGGAGTTGTTTGGGATATCTTAAATAAGTGCACTTTTTGTCTTTTTGGACTAAAAAGTAGGGGGAAAAAATATGGATGTTTGGGTTAATTTTTTGATTTTTTACGAAAAAATGTGTATTAAAATATTGCATAAAATTGGAAAATTACGAAATTACCCTCGCTGACACAAGCAGCCGTACTGGCAGTGCACTTTCTGTCTCTTTTCAATTTTTTTTTTTTTTTTAATGGCATGTGTGGCTACAAGTGTTCCACGTTTTCCATTGACTTGGACGTGTGGCTGCACAGTTTTGTGCAGCGCTGTTTTCCCCTTCTCTTTTTTTTTTCAATTGACAGATTTCTCGCCAAAAAAGAAGTAAATAGTATGAACTTTTTTGCTTTTTTAATGACTTTTTAATTTTTTAGATTTTTTTTGATGATGCCAAACGAGTCCTTAATTAAATTAAAAACTACATAATAAGTTTGACTAAAAAGATAACGTTGTTTATTTTATGATTTAATAGAAAATACAATCAATATGCTCATCTCCAAGAAATCCTAACTAACCATTAGAAACTGAAGTGTGTAATCAACCAAAAGATGTACAACCCAATAGAATTTCAAAGCCTCACGAGTAGAGTAATTAGAGACAGAAGAACATTGAGAAGAACTCAAGAGTGGTGCAGTGTGTTGAGGCGGTAAGTTGAACGGTAGAATAAACGTTACAAGGAATGTGAAGATTGAGAAATTGTAATCTCAAGTTCACATAATTGTCAGATAGAGAGGAGATTCAAAGTGATCCATGTGAATAAACTCATGGCTCAATGAAGATAGACTAAGACCTTTTTTGATAACATTTAAAAAAGTCAGTTTATTAATTTATTGATTTATTTGAATCATACTATTTCTCTACTTTTCTATATATTTTTTTGTAATAAATAAAAAAGTCAACTTATAAATCATACCCAAAAACAACTCTTAACTATAGAATAAAATTCATATAATTGTTCAAGAGAGTGTAAATTTGGCTCGGCCCGGCTCAGCCCACCAAGGCCCGGGCTCGAACGGACCCATGTCGGGCCACGCGGGCTCCTACTAAAATTCGAGCAGGCCCACGAGTCAGAAATTAAGTCCAGGCCTAGGGGGTATTCGAGCGTTAGGCTAGGCCAGCGGGGTTGGGCTCAGGCTTAGGCCGAACCTGAGCGAGTCAGAACATTTTTTAAAGTTTTTTTTCTATCAAAATTTAATTCTTTTCCACTACAAATGACATTGAGTTTTGGGTAGATCGGGTGGGCCAGGCCTCGGGCTGGGCTTTAAGTGGGCTCATGGGCCGGGCCGGGCTTAGCTTCAAAATGATGGCCTAGGCCCAAACTTAGAATCCTAGGTTGGACTCGAGACCGAGCCTAACCGGCTCTGGCCCAACCCAGGACCGCGGACATATTTAGGACCACCCATAGACCACAGACCATTTTTACACCCCTAGAGGTAAGATTCAAAGTGGCGGATGTGACTAACATGTACATGAGGACCATCAACAGTTTAAGGCCTCATTTGAGGAGTGGCTATTTTAGCCAAAAAGTCAAAAAGTTATTGAAAGTTGTCACATCGCCTTTCTATTTTTTTGTACATCTTTTCGTAAAAAGTCAAAAAATTACTAAAATAGCTTGTTTCCAAACGAGGTCTAAATAGCATGTGTATGAGAAGTAAACAATTTTGAAAAGAAAATAGTAGGATAATAAATCATCTTAATACAAATAAAAAAACCAAGGTACTTGATGATGTGATTAGTAAAGCAGCGGAAGAGTGGTACCTACCGTACCATAATTAGAGAGAATTTGTTGGAGTAAAGATGTAATGTCGTTGATACTAAACTATGTAGAAAGATGATATTGTCTGAGACCTTCCAAAATTGTGTGAATTGATTAAGATATGTCAAATAACTCCATTTTATAAATGTCTTGAAAAATTAAATCTAGAGACTACAACAAACAAAATTGAGGCCAAAAATAGATTTAGAGGTTGACATGATTGGGTTTTTTTTTTTTTTTTTTGGGGGGGGGTTTACAACATGATTGGTTTGAATCGGTCTATTTATAAACAAATAAATAAATGAGTTAATTAGTCTAACAGAAACCGGTCTAAAGTGAACTGCAAACATGTGAAAGCAACTGAAAGAAGCATATATAAGATTTGTGTGATGCAATTTTTTATAAGTGAAAAGTTTATAGGGCACCGACCCATAAATCCTAAAATCACAATTTATAGACCAACTATAGTTCCATAATTATTTTAATGACTATACAAGTATTTGTTTATGTAAATTGACACATTTACCACTATTTTTATGATATGGCCAATTTTAAATTTTCCTCCTAAATTTTAGTTGTTTATCACATTCCACATATTACATTTCAAAAAAGTATACTGAAAGATTTTTGTAGTCACATTGCTGGTTTGAACAAATCACATTTCACATTTAATCTATCCACAATGTAGCATGCTCATTTTGAAAATCAAACCACATTCCACATGTCACATTTCAAAAAAGTACACTAAAGAGTTTTTGTAATTATACATTATGAAAATCAACCCTTATGCAACATTTTAAACATCACATTCCACATTCAATCCCCTCAAAATGTAACATGTCCATTATGAAAATCAACCCTTATGCTACATTTCAAAAATCATATTCCAAAGAAAAAAAAAAGAGCCGAACAATCAATAAGGGCAAAAACGTTTTAACGTGACACAATAATATATTAAATAAGATCTTATAGAAAATATTTCCAAACGAACAGGATTTACTGGTCTATAAAAAGGGGGGGAGGGGGGAGACTTCTTGGTATATAAATTTTTGAAGTGGGATTTTCAAGTAAATTTCTCACATTTATAATCAAAAATCATAAGTAAAAAGCATATCTTTTCATACTTCTCAATAATTAATTTTTTATATTGTAATTTTTTATAATTTATTTGAACTATTTATGTCGGATAAACTGTAAGTAGAAATTTCATCAAATAGTCTTATACAAAAAAAAAAAATTTAAAATTATAATTTCATTTTACCCCCTTGTGGTTTAACTAAAAAAACACATTATCTTCCTATGATTAAGAAATACACACATAATTAACTCTCTTTATAGGCCCTATTTGGTAGAGTTTATTTCTAACTTATTTCAGCTTTTAGCTTAATTTAAGCTATTTTGATGTGTTTGGTTCAGCTTAACAATACAGCTTATAGTTTTTTGTAAGTCAAAAATCAACTTATTCTTTGAGTGGTGGAGGAGAAGCTTAATTTATAAGTCAAAAATCAGCTTATGTTCACAGCTATAAGTTATAAGCTGTTAAGCTATAAGTTATAATCACTTTCCCACAGCTCTACCAAGAGGGACCATAGTATGGAGGAAACAGTAAAGTCCAACCCCATTAATATTTTCTACAAAAAATATATATTAGTCTTATATTTTTGTCTAATTTTCTTTTCAATGTCATTGCAAACCAAATCCCTCTCTCCATCTTTCTCAAACTTTCTCTCTTTTTTTCCCTTCTCGTCTTCTTTTTCTATCCCTTCTTCCCCACTCCATGGAGGATCACCCACCATTCATCATCATTACCAGAGAAGAGAAATAACCAATATGTTTGATTTCAATTTTTTGGATCAATTTTTTAGAAATTGAGTTTTTTGTTTTTAGTGAATATTTTTTAAATTTTAAGCAATTTTTTTATTTTTTTAAATGCACCTTACTTAAATGTATCTAAATATTAAAATATTTGTGAAAAATTATTTTAAAAAATTAATAAATACACAAAATATTTTAAAAAATATACTAAATTTTTATTTTTTATTTTTTTATATTTTTGGTATTTAGTGAATTTTTTAAAGATTTTTTCACAAATATTATACTTTTTAAGTATATTTATGTTAAGTGAGTCTAAAAATTAAAAAAATTACATAAAATATTAAAAAAATTCATTGAAAACAAAAAAATACGGAAAATAAAAAAGTAAAATTTTTTGAAAAGTGTTTTTTAGAAACCAAAACCAAACAAGCTGAATGTGTTTTTGAGCTAAACCATAAGAGAAAAATGTAATTAAACCTTAAAATAAAATAAAAAAATATAAACAATCACATAAGTTGCACAAAAGAAAATCATACACAAAATCTAATATGTGAAGCTTTCAATATGTGAACCAAACACATGACAACATGGGTTGGAAATTGTAACTCTCTTTCTTTCTTGGTCCCTGATCTCTCTTCATATCCAACAAAGAGGCCCAAATATAAAAATTACAGGCTTATTGATTGGCCCAATTACAGATATTACAATTTTAACAAAGCCCATTCCATTAAGAGTCCTTACAAAGCAGTTCCAAGTGAACCACTCTACAATCCCGGCGGAGCCACCACCACAACAACCTCCTCGCCACCGAGTCACCACCCAAAATGGACACCATCGACTCACCGGAAAACCAACAAACCCAACTCACCACCGATCTCCAAACCCTCTCTCTCTCCTCCTCCACCACCACCGACGACCCACTGACGAGCCAGTTCGCCACCCTCAACGACCTCTGCTACGAGCTCTCCTCCCTCCAAGACCTCGCTTCCCGTGGCTCATGGCGATCCATCCTCGACAAGGTCGCTCGAGCCCGCAAGCTCTCTCTGCTCCCTAAACCCCACGAACACGTCACCTACCTCTCCTTCAACCTCCTCGCCCTCATCAAGCTCCGCCGCTACTCCGACGCCGCCGCCGAGCTCGACTCCCTCGAAAACGACCTCGACAGCCCCGCCTATCATTACCAATCCTACCCTCATCACTACCCTAATCGATCCGGCTCCATGGTCCCCTTCGCTCTCCGCTGGCTCCACGCCGACCTCCCTTCCAGGCTCGGTAAGCGCTCCGAAACCCTAGATCGCTTCTACACTCTTCTCAATTTCGTCCGCACCAAATTGGCATCGAATTGTTCCAGTGTTTCTGCTGAATTGTGGAGGAAACGCGAGGCTTTCGTGATGAATTCGATAATTAGTCATCATTTGAGTCATAAAGAGTTTGGGGTTTGTTTGAATTTGATTGAGGATTTGATTAGTCGTTACGGTGATGGGGATAATCAAAACCCGGTCTTGTTGTCGAAACTAGGTTATATTCAGTTGCAATTTGGGGATTTGGAAGGTGGGAAGGCCACATTTGATAAGATTGAGGGATTGGTGAAGGAGAAGATGGATGATGATGTTGAATTGAAGAACCTTGTGAGTAGGAACAAGGCATTGGTTTATTTGGTTGGGAAGGATTATGTGTCGGCGGTGAGGGAGTACGGAGAGTGTATCGAGAGGGATGGTTCGGACGTGTGGCAATCAATAACAAGGCACTTTGCTTGATGTATTTGAGGGAGTTGTCGGGTTCAATCACTGTTTTAGAGGGTGCATTGGAAAGGGTGCCGACCGTGGCTTTGAATGAAACCCTTGTGGTGAATTTGTGTAGCATGTATGAACTGGCTTATGTTAATCACTCAGATACTAAGCGGACACTGAGTAACTGGATTGCTCGTGTTGCTCCTGATGATTTTGATTCATCTTGCACTCGGATATGAGGTATTTTCTATGTTAAAGTGCCCTTCTCGTTGTTGAATAGTTGTCATTGATAGCTGAATTGAATGTAGTTGTTCCTGATTTTGAATTTTGTTTTCATTGGGCTGGGCAGTGACAGCTATCAGCATTTTTAGCTGTTGAAGTTTTCACTCATTTCTTTGGTGTATCATGCTTTCTTTAACATAAATGGATGGATATTTCATTTGTTTTGTATGGGATGAATTTGATTGTAAACCACAAGTTCATAATTATGGATCCATTGTATGCCGTGTACTTGAAATCTATTTAGACTGATTTAGCAACTGTAATGTAGATAATATTTGATAATTTCTTGTCCAGTAACCCACAGCTGCAACATGCAATTGTTTAATTATGATTTGTCTCTCAGGTTTGGTGAGTTTACTTCATTTTACAGATCCATTCTTGCTTATGGTAAAACCATTTTGTTCTTGAGAACATTTCAGGTATTCCAGTTTCAGGGATTACATAGCTAGTCGTCCAACAGCTAGGCATGA
>JAPPVO010003528.1:0-16935 GCA_030407325.1 Camellia japonica | reverse complement strand
GCTAGGTTGTGGCAGAGTTTGCAGAGTGCCTTGGGCACTAAGTTGACCTTTAGTACGGCTTATCATCCTCAGACTGACGGGCAGTCCGAGCGTACTATTCAGATCCTTGAGAATATGCTTCGAGGTTGTGTCCTTGACTTTAGTGGGACGTGGGAGATGCACTTGCCATTGGTGGAGTTTGCCTACAACAACAGCTTTTAGTCTAGTATCGGTATGACACCGTTTGAGGCCTTGTATGACTGACCGTGTAGGTCCCCAGTTTGTTGGGCCGAGGTGGGTGATGCACCTTTGTTGGGCCCGGAGTAGGTTAGAGAGACGACGGAGAAGGTTGAGCTTATCCGTAGGAGGCTTGTTACAGCCCAGAGTTGCCAAAAGAGTTATGCCGACCGTAGGAGGAGGCCTTTGGCGTTTGAGGTAGGTGATCATGTTTTCTTGAAAATATCACCTAGGCGAGGTTTGATGAGGTTTGGGAAGAGTGGGAAGTTATCCCTCGTTTATTGGTCCTTTGAGATCCTCGAGAGGATTGGGGAAGTTGCTTATCGTTTAGCTTTGCCACCGCAGTTGTCCGGGGTTCATGACGTGTTTCATGTTAGTATGCTTCGAAGTACGAGCCGGATCCATCCCATGTATTGGATTGGACCGATTTGGAGGTAGATAAGGATGCCTCGTATGAGGAGACCGGTTCGGGTCTTGGATAGGCGGGATCAAGTCTTGCGAGGCAAGACCATTCCCTTGGTAAAGGTTTTGTGGAAGCATCACGGAGTGGAGGAAGCCACTTGGGAACGTGAGTTGGAAGTCCGTGAGAAATATCCGGACTTGTTCGTTTATGTGTAATCATGTATAGAAATTTTGTAACGTTATTGAACTTTAAGAGCATTATATATGTCTTAAGTTGTAAAACATTGTGAATGTTTCGGTAAATGGAAGCTATGTTAACATTGTGTATGTTAAGTATATTGTGAAAATGCAAGCATGATATTAATGTTGCATGTGTTATGGAATTGTGAAAAATGAGTTGAAATTGGTAAATTTCAAAGGAATGCATGTGATAATGCAGGTTGTTATGTGTAATGTGAAATGCCTCTTGAAAAGAGATGGGATTGACCGGTAATGGGTCGGAATGTTTAATATTATGTTGTAATATTGTTGGAAATGGAGAAAACTTGTTTTTGAAAACTTGTGTTTAATTTTGGGGACGAAATTCTTTAGGGGGGAAGGTTATAACGATCCCAGTTTCCCTTTCTTTAATTGTTGTATCCGGACTTAGGCTCCGTGGAGTTGGTTGTTGTGTATATCTTGTTTACATCCTTTACTCTTTGTGTTTGAGTCTTGGGTTGTGTTGGGCAGGTTTGAAACAGGCTGGTTGAGCTTAGAAACCAAAAGTAGTTGCCCAGATTTTTGCCTTCACGCTCGAGCGGAGCTTTTGACGCTCGAACGGGACCTTCGTTATTGCTTCTCCGCTCCAGCGGGTGTTTTGATGCTCGAGCGTGATTTTTCATCTCCCAGTATTTTCCTCTGTAGTGTTGGACGCTCGAGCGGGCGTTTGGACGCTCGAACGGGAGTTTGTGCGTGACGCTCGAGCGGGGAGTTTGATGCCCAAGCGGGGACCTGGTTCTGCAAAAGTTCTGGGAGTGTGTATCCGACGCTCGAGCGGCGGTTTGGACGCTCGAGCGAGAGTCTGTGAGTGACGCTCGAGCGGGGGTTTCCACGCTGGAGCGGGGCGACTCTTATATAAAACCGAGATCCAACTTTTTGGATCACTTTTTCATCTCCATTTCTCTCTCTTACTTTTCCAAACCTCCATTAGAGAGCTTCTCTCACTAGAACCTCAACTTCTTTCTAGGTATTGATCTAGTAGGAGTTGTTTCCTCACCTTTGGTCTTTACAAAAGTTGGGTTGATCGTCGAGGGCTACGTTTTGATCCGAGGATATTGAGTTTTGGAGCACGTTGAGTTTCTTCATCTTCTTCCCTTGAGCTCCGAATTTGAGGTAGGGATTCCTACTCACTACTATGGGTTTTGACCTAGATTTTTGGTCATTTTGTTAAATGGTTGATTTTGGGAAGTTAGGTTTCAAAATGTTAAAAGAGAGTTTTGTTATTTTGATTCTAAAATGTGTATTTTGGGTTTCAAAATGATGATATTATTGTTGGTTGTTGATATTTGAACCATTGAGTTGATATTGGGAAATGGGGTAGAAAACCCTAATTTGTTGTATAAATTAATTGGTATAATTAATTTGGGAAAATTGTGGTTATATGGAATTGAGTTGGAAATAATGAAATTGGCTCATTATATGGTAGAATGGTGGAGTTGGATTTATTAATCGCTCACTTTTGAAAACTTTGATATTTTATCTGTTGCAGTTTTTATTATCTGTTTAGAAATAATTGCTTGGGCTACCGGTGGAGGGTAGTTTTGATTGTTCTAGACAATGCATGATGATTAGGCAAACTAAAACTAATCAATTGGATGTGTCATAGAGTATGACGGGTGATAGAATACATTAACGTTATGTATTGATTGATTGTGTATATGACCTATGTGTATATACGTTGTGTGTGCGGGAGGAGATAAGGGATGTACTCCACGGTTTAGAGGAAGATAGGGGATGGACCTCTAAACCGGATGTCGTTTGGGAGGAGATAGGGGATGGACTCCGCTGATACAGCTCATATGCTTATTAGTCAAAGTGTTGATATAGCTCATATGCTTATCTATGGAAGTGTTGATATAGCTCATATGCTTATCTGTTGAAGTGTGGATACAACTTGTATGCTTATCTGTTGAAATGTTGATATAGCTTATATGCTCATCTATCGAAGTACTGATATAGCTAGTATGCTTATCTAATGTAAAATGGAAAACGTTTAATATGAGTTACTGTCTCATATAAGTTGTTGGCCAGGTTCTGAGCCGTTGTTGTGAATTGTGAATTTTGTAAGAAATGGAAAATGAAATGAAACATGAACATAGTGGTCATGTAATGGAAATGGGTTATGAATTGATTTATGAGAATTAAACATTTATCAATTGCTAATGTCTTAGTTACTGCTCATACTGTGTTTAGCATATCTCTACTGGGCGTTGGCTCACCCTATATGGGACATTATTTTCAGGTACAGGTAGCATGCCACCTCCAAGGACTTAGCTTGGATGGATATGGGAGTTGAAGACTCTTTTTGATTATTTTGTTTGTATTACATGTATATCAAGCCAATGGCTTATTTTGTATAAAGTTAGTACTCTTCTTTTGTGTAACCAAGTGTTAACTTGGAAAGCTGTAAGCCTGTAGGGTGTTTGCTTTTGTTGTTAACATGTAAACTACTCTGATAAATGGAAAGGTGTTGATTTCTTTATATCATTGCATGTCTAAAATGATGGGTTTTAGTGGTTTCTTGAATGAACTTCCGTTTTTAATTTTATGTAACTTCCATTTTTATTTTTATACAACTTCCATTTTTATCAAATTTCCTTTTCTATTCAACTTTTTTTTTATTTAATTTCCAAATAGATCGTTAAGGTATAGTGGTTTCTTGAATGAACTTCCATTTTAATTTTAAACAACTTCCATTTTAATTTTTTTTCAACTTCCTTTGTTATTCAATTTCCTTTTCTATTCAACTTAATTTTTTATTTAATTTCCAAAAAAATCATTAAGGTATACTGGTTTCTTCAATGAACTTCCATTTTTAATTTTATGCAACTTTCATTTTTATTTTTATTCAACTTCAATTTTTATTCGATTTCCTTTTCTAGTCTACTTCCTTTTATATTTAATTTCCAAATAGGTCGTTATGCTATAGTGGTTTCTTAAATGAACTTTCATTTTTAATTTTATGCAACTTCCATTTCTGTTTTTATTCAACTTCCATTTTTATTCAATTTCATTTTCTATTCAACTTCCTTTTTTCTTTAATTTCCAAATAGATCATTAACGTAAAGTGGTTTCCTGAATGAACTTCCATTGTTAATTTTATGCAACTTCCATTTTTATTCAATTTCCTTTTCTATTCAACTTGATTTTGTATTTAATTTCCAAGTAGATTGTTAAGGTATAGTGGTTTCTTGAATGAACTTTCATTGTTAATTTTATGCAACTCCCATTTTTATTTTTATTCAACTTCAATTTTTATTCAATTTTTTTTTTTTCTTTTCAACTTCCCTTTTTATTTAATTTCCAAATAGATCGTTAATGTATAGTGGTTTCTTAAATAAACTTCCATTTTCAATTTTGATGCAATTTTCATTTTTTTTATTCAACTTTCATTTTTATTCAATTTCCTTTTCTATTCAACTTCCTTTTTTATTTTATTTCCAAACAGATCGTTAAGGTATAGTAGTTTTTGAATGAACATCAATTTTTAATTTTATACAACTTCCTTTTTTATTTTTATTCAACTTCCTTTTTTATTTAATTTCCAAATAGATCGTTAAGGTATAGTGGTTTCTTGAATGAACATCCATTTTGAATTTTATGCAACTTCCATTTTTATTTTTACTCAACTTCCCTTTTTATTCAATTTCCTTTTCTATTCAACTTGCTTTTTTATTTAATTTCAAACTAGATCGTTAAGGTATAGTAGTTTCTTGAATGAATGTCACGACCCCATTCTGCCCTTAGTAGAATGGTGCCGTGATGGCCAGTAGTCCGAGATTACCAAAGGCCAACTTACAAAAATTCACACACAATCAGAGTATACATATGGGGCTTACATGTGCAGAAGCAATAAATTATTTAAATCTAAGTAGTCCATAAGAGCTGTGCATAGATTAAATGAAATGACATACATTTTGACATGGTTTACAACTTAGATACAAATAAAATAAAGTACATGTTACATCTTGATCAAAAGGCGTCTCAAGCCGACATATACAAAAGACATGCAATATAAAGCTAAGAAGCATAATCTTCAAGATGCTAGCAAAAGCATGAATCCAAAACATCTTGCAAAACACATCTAGGCATCACCGCCTTCTTGCTCGCCACCTACATATATATATAAGGAGAGGGTGAGCTTGGATACTCAGTGAATGATATTAGTAATAAAGGGTTAAATGAATGATATCCGAGGTCTTTTCCAAAACAATACATATCATAACTTTACAAAACAAAGGGATGAACCAAGTTCATCTATCAAATCTTTCAAAGCTTCTTGGATGTTAATAACATCTACGTAATACCAAACGATGACATTCTGGACAAACAAACCCACGCGGAAAATCGTCAGTGGCAAAACAAATGGTGCAATTGCATTATAGTCCCCTGGCACTAAGGACTTTCAAAACAATGGTGCAGTTGCATTATAGTCCCCTGGCACTAAGGACTTTCAAAACAATGGTGCAGTTGCATTATAGTCCCCTGGCACTAAGGACTTTCCCAGAATATCATCAAAACAAATATAATACTTGATACAAAATTAGGAATAATCATTCATGCTTGATCAAATACTTTTCCAAAACGAAGCAAAGCTTTATCAAAACTTTATAACATAACTTTATTAAAAATACCACTCACATAGCTCTTCAGACGTCGGGGTTAAAGCAAGGGGTCCAAGTTCTACAAACACATAATAAAGTCTACTGAATGCACTTCAAGAAGACAAGAAGAGATGCTCAAAGATGGGTATGAAATGCATTCTCAAAACAAGCTTTACATGAGTGCAAATGATCCTGGCATTTCTTTCCAAAACCAAGTCAAGACAAAGTAAAACATGCTGGGAGTTAAAATACTCTTTTTCTTCTCGGAAAAGCATGCTGGGTACCAACCAGGTCTTGGAATGGATGCACAGAAATGATCTAGGCAAAAATGACCTAGCTGGGTGAACTCAGGAGGCCTTGGCCGAGGTCCCACACCTCTTGGCCGAGGTGTGGTTACCTAGGCTTCGGTGTGCAGCTGCCTGCCGAGGTGTTACAAGGTGCCGGCAAGGGTGTACCATGGTCGGCCTATGTGTGCAATGGTTAGCCTAGGTGTGCATGCAAGATAGACTAATGGTGCAAGTGATCATGAAAGGTTGGCCAAGGTGAGATACGATGCTTGGCCTAGGTGTGAGATCTAGGCAAGAGTGGTCTCGGTGACCACACCTAGGGAAAGGTGAAGTCTGGAAATCTAGGTTTCCCTCTTGATGAACATGAAGAATATGAAGGACATGAACATGAAGAACATGAATGCTAAAATCATAACTTCTTTATTCAAAATCTGAGATTTCATGAGATGAGTTCAAAAACATAGACCTAGGTACCCATACTTGAAGATCTTATGAAAACAAACACAAAAACATGGATCTTGATACAAACTTTCGGATCAAAACATGGTTTTACTTCAAAAACACAAGAACATCATTTTCTCTTTCTAAAACAAGCTTTAAATCAATGCATGGCTCATGAATGATGCTAGATCATGTAATGCAATCATATGAACATAAAGAATAACAAGAGTAGATCAAGAATCTAACCTCAAAGCACGGATCTAACGGTTCAAGGTGTGAAGATCAAGCTTGGAAATCTAGTTCTCCCTCTAAGAACTTCTCTTCCTCTTCCTAAAGCTTCTCTCTCTACAAGGCTAGGATATGACAAAATGATGTGGGTTTCTCTACTGCCAGCAGACTTAACCCTCTGCTGGGACACGTGGTAACGTCTGGTTGGGTCTCCTCAAAAAGGTGACTGAATGACAAGACAAGAGTATGACAAAGTGTGTATAATAAGCAAGGTGGCAAGGGCATTCTGGCAGGTAATGATCTCAGATTAGGACATAGGCTTCGGCAAGTAAGGTCTCAATGATCTTGGTTAGGAAGGATAACACTTGGCCTAGCTGTGCCACACCTCCGTCTAGGTCATACCAGTCCAGGAACAAGATCACTAGGTGCAAGGATCAAAGATCTAGGATGCCTAGATGATAACATCTCGGCCTAGATGATACACATCTCGGCCAATATGCCAGGGTGAAGGTGGAGGTCAACCAAAATGGTTCCAAGATGGTCCTAGGTGTAAGAGGTTCAAAGGTGTGACCTAGGCTTGACATGACCTCGGCTAAACACACACCAAACAAGGAACAAAACATGCAAGCAACATTTAGATAAAACAACACAAGATCTTATGGATGCAATTTAACAAGACAAAATCATATAAATGCATGTGCGCACGACTAAGGCAAAGTAAGGGTTGTTACAATGAACTTCCATTTTTATTCAATTTTCTTTTCTATTCAACTTCTTTTTTTTATTTAATTTCCAAATATATCGTTAAGGTATAGTGGTTTCTTGAATGAACTTCCATTTTTATTTTTATTCAACTTCCATTTGTATTCACTTTCATTTTCTAATCAACTTCCTTTTTTATTTAATTTCCAGATAGATCGTTAAGGTATAGTGGTTTCTTGAATGAACTTTTTTTTGTTAATTTTATGCAACTTGGATTTTTATTTTTACTGAACATCAATTTTTATTCAATTTCATTTTCCATTCAACTTCCATTTTTATTTAATTTCCAAATAGATCGTTAAGGTATAGTCGTTTCTTGAATGAACTTCCGTTTTAATTTTATGCAAGTTCCATTTTTATCTTTATTCAAATTCAATTTTTATTCAATTTTCTTTTCTATTCAACTTCCATTTTTTATTTAATTTCCAAATAGATCGTTAAGGTATAGTGGTTTATTGAATCAACTTCCATTTTTATTTTTATTCAACTTCCATTTATATTCAATTTCCTTTTCTATTCAACTTCCTTTTTTATTTAATTTCCAGATAGATCGTTAAGATATAGTGGTTTCTTCAATGAACTTTTATCGTTAATTTTATGCAACTTCCATTTTTATTTTTATTAAACATCAATTTTTATTCAATTTCCTTTTCCGTTCAACTTCTATTTTTATTTAATTTCCAAATAGATCGTTAAGGTATAGTGGTTTCTTCAATGAACTTCCATTTTAAATTTATGCAGCTTCCATTTTTTTTTTTATTGAACTTCCATTTTTATTCAATTTTTTTTTCTATTCAACTTCCATTTTTTATTTAATTTCCAAATAGATAATTAAGGTATAGTGGTTTCTTGAATAAACTTCTATTGTTAATTTTATGCAACTTCCATTTTTATTTTTATTCAACTTCCATTTTTATTCAATTTCTTTTTCTATTCAACTTCCTTTTTTTTATTCAATTCCCAAATAGATCGTTAAGGTATAGTGGTTTCTTGAATGAACTTCCATTTTTATTTTTATTCAACTTCCATTTGAATTCAATTTCCTTTTCTATTCAACTTCCTTTTTTATTTAATTTCCAGGTAGATCGTAAAGGTATACTAGTTTTTTCAATGAACTTTTATCGTTAATTTTATGCAACTTCCATTTTTATTTTTATTCAACATTAATTTTTATTCAATTTCCTTTTCCATTCAATTTCTATTTTTATTTAATTTCCAAATAGATCGTTAATGTATAGTCGTTTCTTGAATGAACTTTCATTTTAAATTTATGCAACTTCTATTCTTATTTAATTTCCAAATAGATCGTTAAGGTATAGTCGTTTCTTGAATGAACATTCATTTTAATTTATGCAACTTCCATTTTTATTTTCATTCAACTTACATTTTATTCAATTTTCTTTTCTATTCAACTTACTTTTATATTTAATTTCCAAATAGATCGTTAAGGTATAGTGGTTTCTTCGATGAACTTCCACTGTTAATTTTATGCAACATCCATTTTTATTTTTATTCAACTTCCGTTTTTATTCAACTTCCTTTTTTATTTAATTTCCAAATAGATTGTTAAGGTATAGTGGTTTCTTGAATGAACTTCCATTTTTATTTTTATTCAACTTTGATTTGTATTCAATTTCCTTTTTTATTCAACTTCCTCTTTTATTTAATTTCCTGGTAGATCGTTTAGGTATAGTGGTTTCTTCAATGAACTTTTATTGTTAATTTTATGCACCTTCCATTTTTATTTTTCTTGAACATCAATTTTTGTTCAATGTCCTTTTCCATTCAACTTCCATTTTTATTTCATTTCCAAATAGATCATTAAGGTATAGTAATTTCTTCAATGAACTATCATTTTCAATTTTGATGCAGCTTCCATTTTTATTCAATTTCCTTTTCTATTCAACTTCCTTTTTTATGTAATTTCCAAATAGATCGTTAAGGTATCGTGGTTTTTTGAATGAACTTCCACTTTTATATTTATGCAACTTCCATTTTTCTTTTTATTCAACTTCTATTTGTATTCAATTTCGTTTTCTATTCAAATTCCTTTTTTATTTAATTTCCAAATAGATCGTTAAGGTATAGTGGTTTCTTGAATGAACTTCCATTGTTAATTTTATGCAACTTCCATTTTTATTTTTATTCAACTTCCATTTTTATTCAATTTTTTTCTATTCAACTTCCTTTTTTTATTTAATTTACAAACCGATCGTTAAGATATAGTGGTTTCTTGAATGAACTTCCATTGTTAATTTTATTTAATTTCCAAATAGATTGTTAAGCTATAGTGGTTTCTTGAATAAACTTCCATTTTCAAGTTTCATGCAACTTCCATTTTTATTTTTATTCAACTTCCATTTTTATTCAATTTCCTTTTCTATTCAACTTCCTTTTTTATTTAATTTCCAAATACATCATGAAGGTATAGTGGTTTCTTAAATGAACTTCCATTGTTAATTTTATGCAACTTCCATTTTTATTTTTATTCAACTTCAATTTTTATTCAATTTATTTTCTATTCAACTTCCCTTTTCATTTAATTTCTAAATAGATCGTTAATGTATAGTGGTTTCTTGAATAAACTTCTATTTTCAATTTTGATGCAATTTCCATTTTTTTTATTCAACTTCCATTTTTATTCGATTTCTTTTTCTATTCAATTTTCTTTTTTATTTAATTTCCAAACAGATCGCTAAAGTATAGTGGTTTCTTGAATGAACTTCCATTTTCAATTTTATGCAACTTCCATTTTTATTTTTATTCAGCTTCCGTTTTTATTCAATTTCCTTTTCTATTCAACTTCCTTTTTTCATTTAATTTCTAAATTGATCGTGAAGGTACAGTGGTTTCTTCAATGAACTTCCATTTTTATATTTATGCAACTTTCATTTTTATTTTTATTCAACTTCAATTTTTATTCAATTTCCTTTTGTATTCAACTTCATTTTTTATTTAATTTCAAAATAGATTGTTAAGATATAGCGGTTTTTCTAAGGAACTTCCATTTTCAATTTTGATGCAACTTCTATTTTTATTCAATTTCTTTTTCTATTCAACCTCTTTTTTTTATTTAATTTCCAAATAAATCGTTAAGGTATAGCGGTTTCTTAAATGAACTTGCATTGTTAATTTTATGCAACTTCCATTTTTAACCAATCTACTTTTCATTTCAACTTCCTTTTTTTTTAATTTCCAAATAGATCGTTAAGGTATCGTGGTTTCTTGAATGAACTTCCATTGTTAAATTTATGCAATTTCCATTTTTTTTTTATTCAACTTCCATTTTTATTCAATTTCTTTTTCTATTGAACTAATTTTTTTTATATAATTTCCAAATAGATCGTAAAGGTATAGTGGTTTCTTGAATGTACTTCCATTTTTAATTTTATACAACTTCCATTTTTATTTTTATTCAACTTCCATTTTTATTCAATTTCTTTTTCTATTCAACTTCATTTTTTATTTAATTTCCGAATAGATCGTTAAGGTATAGTGGTTTCTTGAATAAACTTCCATTATTAATTTTATGCAACTTCTATTTTTATTTTTATTCAGCTTCTATTTTTATTCAATTTCTTTTTCTATTACACTTATTTTTTTTTATATAATTTAAAAATAGCTCGTATGCTATAGTGGTTCCTTGAATGAACTTCCATTTTTTATTTTATGCAATTTCCATTTTTATTTTTATTCAACTTCCATTTTTATTCAATTTCCTTTTTTATTCAACTTCTTTTTTTTATTTAATTTCCAAATGGATCGTTACGGTATAGTCGTTTTCTTGAAAGAACTTTCATTTTAAATTTATGCAACTTCCATTTTTATTTTTGTTCAGCTTCCATTTTAATTCAACTTTCTTTTCTATTCAACATCCTTTTTTATTTAATTTCTAAATAGATCACTGAGGTGCAGTAGTTTCTTGAATGAACTTCCATTTTTATATTTATGCAACTTCCATTTTCATTTTTATTCAACTTTAATTTTTATTCAATTTCCTTTTCTATTCAACTTCAATTTTTATTTAATTTCCAAATAGATCGTTAAGGTATAGCGGTTTTTTTCAATGAACTTCCATTTTTATTTTTATTCAACTTTCATTTTTATTCAATTTTCTTTTCTATTCAACTTCCTTTTTTTATTTAATTTTCAAATAGATCGTTAAGGTACATTGGTTTCTTGAAATAACTTCCATTGTTAATTTTATGCAACTTCCATTTTTATTTTTATTCAACTTCAATTTTTATTCAATTTCCTTTTCTATTCAATTTCATTTTTTATTTAATTTCCAAATAGATCGTTAAGGTATAGTAGTTTCTTGAATGAAATGCCATTTTTATTTTTATTCAACTTCCATTTGTATTCAATTTCCTTTTCTATTCAACATCCTTTTTTACTTAATTTCCAGATAGATCGTTAAAGTATAGTGGTTTCTTGAATGAACTTTTATTGTTAATTTTATGCAACTTCCATTTTTATTTTTATTGAACATCAATTTTTATTCAATTTCCGTTTACATTCAACTTCCATTTTTATTTAATTTCGAAATAGATCGTTAAGGTATGGTCGTTTATTGAGTGAACTTCCATTTTTATTTTTATTCAACTTTCATTTTTATTCAATTTCATTTTCTATTCAACTTCCTTTTTTATTTAGTTTCCAAATAAATCGTTAAAATATAGTGATTTCTTGAATAAACTACCATTTTCAATTTTGATTGAACTTCTATTTTTATTTTTTTTCAACTTCCATTTTTATTCAATTTGCTTTTCTATTCAACTTCCTTTTTTATTTAATTTCCAAAGAGATCGTTAAGGTCTAGTGGTTTCTTGAGTGAACTTCTATTTTTACATTTATGCAACTTTCATTTTTATTTTTATTCAATTTCAATTTTTATTCAATTTTCTTTTCTATTCAACTTCCTTTTTTATTTAATTTCCATATAAATCGTTAAGGTCTAGTGGTTTCTTGAATGAACCTGCATTTTTATTTTTATTCAATTTCCCTTTTTATTCAACTTCATTTTTTATTTAATTTCGAAATAGATCGTTAAGGTATAGCAGTTTCTTGAATGAATTCCATTTTCAATTTTGATGCAACTTCCAATTTTATTTTTAGTCAACTTCCATTTTTATTCAATTTCCTTTTCTATTCGACTTCTTTTTTTTATTTAATTTCCAAACAGATCGTTAGGGTATAGTGGTTTCTTGAATGAACTTCCATTTTAATTTTATGCCACTTCAACTTTTCTTTTTATTCAACTTCAATTTTTATTCAATTTCTTTTTCTATTCAACTTCCTATTTTATTTAATTTCCAAATATATCGTTAAGCTATAGTGGTTCTTTGAATGAACTTCCATTTTTTATTTTATGCAACTTCCATTTTTATTTTTATTAAACTTTCATTGTTATTCAATTTCCTTTTCTATTCAACTTCCTTTTTTATTTAATTTTCAAATAGATCGTTAAGTATAGTGGTTTCTTGAATGAACTTCCATTTTTAATTTTATGCAACTTCCTTTTTTATTTTTATTCAACTTCCTATTTTATTTAATTTCCAAATAGATCGTTAAGGTATAGTGGTTTCTTGAATGAACATCCATTTTCAATTTTATGCAACTTTCATTTTTATTTTTATTCAACTTCCTTTTTAATTCACTTTCCTTTTCTAATCAACTTCCTTTTTTATTTAATTTCCAAATAGATCGTTAAGGTATAGTGGTTTCTTGAATGAACTTCCATTTTCAATTTTATGCAACTTCCATTTTTATTTTTATTCAAGTTCTTTTTTTATTCAATTTCCTTTCCTATTCAGCTTCCTTTTTTATTTAATTTCCAAGTAGATCACTAAGGTATAGTCGTTTTTTGAATGAATTTCCATTGTTAATTTTATTCAACTTCCATTTTTATTTTTATTCAACTGCCATTTTTATTCAATTTCCTTTTCTATTCAATTTCCTTTTTTATTTCATTTTCAAATAGATCGTTAAGGTATAGTGGTTTCTTGAATAAACTTTCATTTTTATTTTTATTCAACTTCTGTTTGTATTCAATTTCCTTTTCTATTCGACTTCCTTTTTTATTTAATTTCCAGATTGCTCGTTAAGGTATAGTGGTTTCTCGAATGAACTTTTTTTGTTAATTTTATACAACTTCGATTGTTATTTTTATTGAACATCAATTTTTATTCAATTTCCTTTTCCATTCAACTACCATTTTTATTTAATTTCAAAATAGATCGTTAAGGTATAGTCGTTTCTTAAATGAACTTCCATTTTAATTTTCTGCAACTTCCATTTTTATTTTCATTCAACTTCCATTTTTATTCAATTTCCTTTTCTATTCAACTTCATTTTTTTATTTAATTTCCAAATAGATCATTAAGGTATAATGGTTTCTTGAATGAACTTCCATTTTTATTTTTCTTCAATTTCCTTTTCTATTCAACTTCCTTTTTTATTTAATTTCCAAATGGATCGTTAAGATATAGTGGTTTCTTGAATGAACTTCCATTGTTAATTTTATACAACTTCCATTTTTATTTTTATTCAATTTCTGTTTCTATTGAACTTTTTTTTTATTTAATTTCCAAATAGATTGTTAAGGTATAGTGGTTTCTGAATGAACTTCCATTTTTATTTTTATTCAACTTCCATTTGTACTCAATTTCCTTTTCTATTCAACTTCTTTTTTTATTCAATTTCCTTTTCTATTCAACTTCCTTTTTTACTTAATTTCCAAATATATTGTTAAGGTATAGTGGTTTCTTGAGTGAACTTCCACTTTCAATTTTGATGCAACTTCCATTTTTTTTTATTCAACTTCCTTTTTTATTTAATTTCTAAATATATCGTTAAGGTATAATGGTTTTTTTAGTGAAATTCCATTGTTAATTTTATGCAACTTCTATAGCGATCCCGGTTTTTCCTTCGTTTGTATACTGTATTCAGGACTTGGTTCCGTGGACTTGTTGTTGTATCATTCTCATTTCTAGCCTTTACTCTTTGTATTTGAGTCTTGGGTTACGTTGGACAGGTTTGAAATAGGTTGGTTGTACTTTGAAACCAAAAGTTGATGCCTAGATTTTGGCTTTCACGCTCGAGCGGGGAGTTTGACGCTCGAGCGTGTCACGCCCTCAAAAATAAACCCATAATACATAATATTAACATGCGGAATTATAAGGAAATAAAGTATCTTATTTCATTCATCAGAGTACCATGAAATAAAAACATCATAATAAATGCCCTATGGGCTACATCTTGCCAAGCCAACACTTGGACACAATTCCATGAGTTCTAACTCAAAAACAAATAAAGCCCTAGGCTTGAAAGTTTACAAGTTGTTCAAATAAAACAAATAAAATAAAGCAAGTCTTCGAGTCAAATCCTCACAAGCTAAGTCCTTGGAGGTAGTGAACCACCTGAACCTGAAAATGAAGTTCCCATATAGGGTGAGCCACAGCCAGTAGAAAAATACTAAACCAAGCATAAGAATTAACTAAAGCATTAGCATTCGATACATGGTTAACACAAGATAATCAATTTCCAATTTCATGACACGAATGTCTACATTGTCTATGACATATTGTCTATGACACCTTTCACTTTCCAATATTTATTCAACTTTCCAATTATATCATTATGGCTCAGAACCTGGCCAACTATAATAGTGATCCAGATGTCACAAAATAATGAGACTAAAGCTCAAATCACAATACTTCCATACTTCCAACTGATACACATTATAATGATGTATCATATCAACAACAAATAGCAATATTGCTATTATCAATAAGCACACATATGAGTGATGCTACTGGAGTCCATCCCCTATCTCCTCCCAACAAATCCGGTTTAGAGGTACATCCCCTATCTTCCCCTAAACCGTGGAATTCATCCCCTATCTTCTCCAAACAACATGCATATGCAATGAAACACACATTGCTATATACAACACATAATCAATACAAGTAATGTTCTGTATTAATTTAACAATCAACATAAGTGACTTAATTCAGTTATACCTAAGCCACATGCAGGTCTACAACAATCACGACTATCCTCCACCGATAGCCCAAAACAGTTATTTCTAAACAAGAAATAAATACAACAATGAATGTAAAATCAACATTCTCATAGTAAGTATTTAAACTATCCAACTATATCATTAATCTCATAATTTCCCCAACTTCATGAATTAAACTCAATTCCACATTTTTCCCTTAAATTAATTATACAATTAATCTAAGCCAAACCTAAGGTTTCTCCCAAAATTACCAAACTACCCCCACATACCAAAATACCAACACTTAGGATTAAAGCGTATAAATGGAGTAGGAAATCCCTACCTTGAAGCAAGAACCCAAAAAGAAGAAGACGGAGATGATAGCCCAAACTCCAAAGTGCTCTAAATCAACAACCGTTCAGATTAAATGGAAGCCCTCGACCCACTCTACCTTTTTAATGAAGGAACTAGGTTAGATATTCACTCTAAATAGATGAAACCTAGGAGAGAATATGAGTTGGGAGAGAGAGAACTCGTAACCTAGGGTTTTATAAACTGAAAGGGGCTGAAAAACTGATCTGAAACACGCTGCTGCGTATTTAAACAAAATAGGCTCGCTCGAGCGAAGACCTGGTCGCTCGAGCGACCAGACACAGAAAAGCATCGCTCGAGCGAATAAATGCTCGCTCGAGCCACCAACTCAAAAGCTAGCTCGAGCCAAGAAAAGCTCGCTCGAGCGAAGAACTCAACCTCACAGGTCTGCAACAGACGCACGCTCGAGCGAAGGAACGCTCGCTCGAGCGAAGAACAAACCAGCTCGCTCGAGCGAAGAAAGCTCGCTCGAGCCAGAAACACTGCTCTCAGGTCTAAGTACTAGACGCAATCTCTCGCTCGAACCAAGGAAATCTCGCTCGAGCGAAGAACTAAAAACGAGTACCTCGCTCGAGCGAAGAGAAGCTCGCTCGAGCGACCAAGCCAAAAACTGAACGTGCAGACTTGGTTTCTAAACCCAACCAATCTGCAACCAACCTGCTAAACACACCCTATAACCCAAGAATAAGGAATTAAAGGACAACAACAACAAATATAACAGCGGAATCCACAGAACGTAAGTCAGGATACAATAATCAAATGAGAAAAAGACCGGGGTCGCTATAACCTCCCCCCCTTAAAAGAATTTCGTCCCCGAAATTAAGCATGAGTTTGTAAAAACAAGTTTTTCTTAATTCCCAATGGTATATATAAAACAATAATCAACAACTTGACCAATATTGGTCACTTCATCTCTTATCAAGAGGCATCTCACAATATGTATAAACCAATATATTTCAACCTGCATCAATATTATGCATTATTCCTTTCAATGTTAACAATTCCATATCATATTCAATCTCATGATATAACAACACATTCAATATATAAATGTTATATTCCACTTCCATAAAAAGGCAAGTTCAAAATGCTAACATTAAATCCAAAAATTCTCAATGTTTTCCAACTTAAGACATATATAAAATTCTCAAGTTCAACAATTTACAAAAATCTATATATAAGATTTCTAATCACTAAACATGTCCGGATATTTCTCACGGACTTCCAATTCACGTTCCCAAGTGGCTTCCTCCACTCCGTGATACTTCCACAAAACTTTCACCAAAGGGATGGTTTTGCCTCGCAAAACTTGATCCCGCCTATCCAAGACCCGAACCGGTCTCTCCTCATACGAGACATC
>JAPPVO010003527.1:0-44512 GCA_030407325.1 Camellia japonica | reverse complement strand
AGGGAAGGTTAGGGTGATTGAAATTGATGCACAAAGCAGTGCGGTTCCCAAGGCAGGCCGGGCAATTGAAGGCCTAACCAACAGGCGTATCTCAACGTATATTTATACAGAGAGAGGGAAGGTTAGAGTGGGTTTGAAATTGATGCACAAAGCAGTGCGGTTCCCAAGGCAGGGCAATTGAAGGCCTAACCAACAGGCGTATCTCAACGTATTTTTATACGGAGAGAGGGAAGGTTAGGGTGTTTGAAATTGATGCACAAAGTAGTGCGGTTCCAAGGCAGGGCAATTGAAGGCCTAACCAACAGGCGTATCTCAACGTATTTTTATACAGAGAGAGGGGAAGGGTGTAGGGCGATTGAAATTGATGCACAAAGCAGTGCGATTCCTAAGGCAGGGCATTGAAGGCCTAACCAACAGGCGTATCTCAACGTATTTTTATACGGAGAGAGGGAAGGTTAGGGTGTTGAAATTGATGCACAAAGCAGTGCGGTTCCCAAGGCAGGGCAATTGAAGGCCTAACCAACAGGCGTATCTCAACGTATTTTTATACAGAGAGAGGGAAGGTTAGGGTGATGAAATTGAATGGCCTAACCAACAGGCGTATCTCAACGTATTTTTATACGGAGAGAGGGAAGGTTAGGGTGATTGAAATTGAATGGCCTAACCAACAGGCGTATCTCAACGTATTTTTATACGGAGAGAGGGAAGGTTAGCGCGATTGAAATTGAATGGTCTAACCAACAGGCGTATCTCAACGTATTTTTATACGGAGAGAGGGAAGGTTAGGGCGATTGAAATGAATGGCCTAACCAACAGGCGTATCTCAACGTATTTTTATACGGAGAGAGGGAAGGTTAGGGCGATTGAAATTGAATGGCCTAACACACAGGCGTATCTCAAGTATTTTTATACGGAGAGAGAGAAGGTTAGGGCGATTGAAATTGAATGGCCTAACCAACAGGCGTATCTCAACGTATTTTTATACGGAGAGAGGGAAGGTTAGGGGGATTGAAATTGAATGGCCTAACCAACAGGCGTATCTCAACGTATTTTTATATGGAGAGAGGGAAGGTTAGGGGGATTGAAATTGAATGGCCTAACCAACAGGCGTATCTCAACGTATTTTTATACGGACGGAGAGAGGGAAGGTTAGGGCGATTGAAATTAAATGGCCTAACCAACAGGCGTATCTCAACGTATTTTATTACGGAGAGAGGGAAGGTTAGGGCGATTGAAATTGAATGGCCTAACAACAGCGCGTTATTCAACGTATTTTTATACGGAGAGAGAGGGAAGGTTAGGTGTGATTGAAATTGATGTACAAAGCAGGGCGGTTGAATTGATGCCAAAGCAGGGCGGTGCCCAAGGCAGGGCGATTGAATTTGATACCCAAAGCAGGGCGGTGAATTTGATGCCCAAAGCAGGGCGTGCCCAAGGCAGGGCGATTGAATTTGATGCCCAAGGCAGGGCGGGGCCCAAAGCAGGGCGATTGAATTTGATGCCCAAGGCAGGGCGGTGCCCAAAGCAGGGCGATTGAATTTGATGCCCAAGGCAGGGCGGTACCAAAGCAGGGCGATTGAATTTGATGCCAAGGCAGGGCGGTGCCCAAAGGAGGGCAATTGATTTGATGCCCAAGGCAGGGCGGTGCCCAAAGCAGGGCGATTGAATTTGATGCCCAAGGTAGGGGCGGTGCCCAAAGCAGGGCGATTGAATTTGATGCCCAAGGCAGGGCGGTGCCCAAAGCAGGGCGATGATGATTTGATGCCCAAGGCAGGGCGGGCGGTGCCCAAAGCAGGGCGATTGAATTGATGCCCAAGGCCAAGGCAGGCGGTGCCCAAAGCAGGGCGATTGAATTTGATGCCCAAGGCAGGGCGGTGCCCAAAGCAGGGCGGTTGAATTTGATGCCCAAGGCAGGGCGGTGCCCAAAGCAGGGCGGTTGAATTTGATGCCCAAAGCAGGGCGGTGCCCAAAGCAGGGCGGTTGAATTTGATGCCCAAAGCAGGGCGGTGCCCAAAGCAGGGCGATTGAATTTGATATGCACAAGATAATGCGATGGAATTGAAATTGAAATTTGAGTGGTAGGTGCACGAAGTGAGATTATTGTGCGATAGATGCAGCACAGAATGAAAGAAGGAATTGTATGTTCGAACCAAATACCATATACCTATACCATGTATAGACAAAATACATACAAATACGACAATATACACAGACACGCATATGTTCATACATAGACAAAAATACACACAGATAATACATACGGTATACATATATACATATACAGACAACATAGAGACAGCTATATACAGATATATACACAGACATATACAGTATATTACAGGGGGGAATATTCTGTTTGGCTGCCGTCAGTGGGAAGATGCGTTACTGAGAAGGCATATTCTATTTGCTGACGTCAGCACACGCACGCAAAACACGCAAAAAGAAAGGAAAAACACAAAATGCATAGACATGGGACACGGGGTGTCGAACCCCTGATCTCAAGCTCGGCCTCCGAGTCTTAACCACTGAGCCACATCACTCTTGTGACAAAATATATAAACAAATATATATATATATATATACTATACAAGACATATATATACATAAAACCAAAACAAACCAAAAAGAAACACTCAATGTGGGGTTCGAACCCCTGACCTCAGGCTCAGCCTCTTACTCTTCAACCATTGGGCCTAACCATTGAACCCAAGCCACTCGTGTGACAGAGAAACAATCCAAACAAATATATATATATATATATACAGGTGGAAAAACATATATACATCAAAACCAGAACAAAACAAAGAAAGACTCGATGTGGGGTTCGAACCCCTGACCTCGGACTCACTAGGCCAAACCACTGAACCCAAGCCACACCTGTGACTCAAATGTTCAACAAATATATACGATATTTATATAGAAAATGAAAACAAAACAAAAGAAACACTCAATGTGGGGTTCGAACCCCTGACCTCGGGCTCAGCCTTTCCAAACCCTGAACCCATTAGGGCCAAACCACTGAACCCAAGCCACTCATATGACCAAAATGTTCAAACAATACCTATATTACATAGCTATACAATATATATACATATATGCATACACAACTCTTTCGCGTCTCTCTCTTCTTTTGATACACGCGTTTGACACGAGGCCCAGCTTTTGCGTCGATGGCCGACAAAAGCAGCCCCCTCGATCGACGCTCACCTCGACCCTCTCCCGCTTTTGTCTTTCTCTCTCGTCTTCTTCTTCTCCTTCGTATCTCTTCTTCTTCTTAACCATTCTCTTCTTCTTCTCCTTTTCCATTACTCTTCCAGCTTCCTCCTCCTTCTTCTTGCTCTTCCATCTTCTTCTTCATCACTTTTCCGTCTTCTTCTTCCTTCTTATTTTTCTCATCTACGTTCTGCCAATCTTCTGTGATTCCCTTATTTCCTCATGGCTTCATCTCGCCCTCTCTCTCTGTTTCCGGATCTTAATGATCCATCAAGCTCTTCTGGGCCAAGGGCCCCTGCTCTTACTCAACCTAATCTTCCCACACTATCAGTTGAACAAGTGATGGCTACTCAAAATGATATTGAGGCCAACCACTACACATTGAGGTCCTGCATGGAGACAGTGGCGGCGGTCACCAACCTGTCTCACCGCCTGCAAAACAAGGCGTGTGAGGTGTACCAGGCCAACGCCCAACTCTCCCTACTCCAGTGTATGTACAGAGATGCACGGGCAGAAATTTGTGCCCTGAAGGTTGAAAATAAGGAGCTGAAGGCTGAAAACAAGGAGTTAAAAAGGCACTCCACCTCTATGGCCCGATTTGGGCAATCTTCATACCTCGCCTTTGATGGTCGGCGGCGGAAACACAGTGGTCGTTCGTGGAAGTACTGGAGAAGGGCCTTCGAAGAGCGACAAAAAGCGGAAGAGCTCGGCAATGGAAGAGCCGAGTAAGTGAAGTTGGCTTGTGGCCGGCACCGGCGAAGAAGAAGAACAAGACCCCTCTTTTTTTTTTTTTTTTTCTTTTTTTTGTTTTGTATTTTCTGTTTTTCTTCTTTTTTTTTTTTGTATTTTTTGTTCTGTTTTTTTTTTTTTTTTTTTTTGTATTTTGTTTTTGAGTCTCTGTAATCGGGGATGTCCTCTCCTGACTTCAATAAAATCAGTTTCTTTTTACACATCAATGGCGTGACTGGCACATCACTTTGAGTTTGAAAATAATTTTGATTGAATTTGAGAATGATTGAATTTTTGAACTCTGAATTGAACATTAATTCTATGCTGACCTAAATCAAAGAATGATTTAGCGAAAAAAAGAACGAAGCAAAACAATCCAAACACACTTATATACACTGACTAGTATAAATACACCGACTGGTATAAATATACTGATTGGTATGAAAGGAACACACTTATATACACTGGCTGGTATGAATACCCTGATTGGTATGAATACACTGACTGGTATGAAGACACACTGATATATACTGAAGAGTTGACTCGAGTGGTGGAGAAGACAGAATCACTAACTCAACTATGCCCCTAATTCATTGCCTTGATTTTTTTTCTTGATTTTTTCTTTGTAAAAATGTTTTGATCAACATGAGAGTTAGATTAGCATACTTATTCCATTTTCTGTTTCAAATCATGTAAGCTAAACTGTGAGCACTGAAAATTTTCCCTTTTCAAATCCAAAGAATGGTCCAAGTTTTGCAAAAATGGAACAATTTTCGAGAAAAATTAGTCAGCTTCATTCAAATTAATCAAAATCTATTTTTGCAAATGGTCACTACTCAACTAACATGGAATCAATCATTGAGGTGCATAGCTCCAAGCCAGATAACCCCGAATTCATTTTGTAGCAACGATGATAACCGAACCGAGCCGATCTGAATCGAATGAAACCGAGCAAAACCAGACCGAACTGAATCGCCGAACCGAACTGAACAAAACCGAGTTGAATCGAACCAAATTGAACTGAGCAGAACGAAGATACACCAATCAAACACGGATAGGACAACCAAGTCGACTAAAGACACACCAAGCAAACATGGACAAGCTGAATGAGTTGAAAAATTATTAGGGCCGAACTTCGAGATGAAGCTACCTACGTATCCCAAAGATAGGAATCAGGCCATCGTAGTTCGGGTTGAGGGTCACTCGGGTATTGACACTCTCCTTTTACGCTCTAACTTTTGCCAAAGCCGCCCTTTCGGGTTTTCAACCTTGCGAGCTTTTCATTTTTCATTTTTTTTCATTTTCATCATTTTTTTTTCTTCATTTTTATTTCATTTTTCATTTTTTTTATTTCTTTTGAGTCTCTATTTTTTTTTTTTTTTCTGCTCTAACTTTTTCCTGGGTTGCCCTTCCGGGTTCTCAACCCAGCGAGCCTCTCAAGGGTTACTTTCATTTTAACTTGTCCATGTTGATTGGGGAATCTCTAAGCCAACTATGAGAACAACTACTACACTTGACCAGTAGATATGATGATGTAGGGACTAGGCTACTTGGGTCTGATCTTGCCTCTAATGTTGCCCCTAGTGTAGTGGATAAGAACTCGGCTGTCCTTCAATAATAAAATTCATTCTCTCAAATTCTGGGTTTTGCCTTTCTGGGCGGTCTTCATTGGGAAACGATTCAGTTTTAACTCTTTGATCACATCCAACCTTTTGCCCCTAGTTCAAGGGCTGCTTCAAATCTAAATCTCATCCAACCTTTTTGCCCCTAGTTCAAGGGTTGCTTCCAATCTGAATCATAGGCCCTACATAGTTTTGGCTAGGGTTCTCTCGGGTATTGACACTCTCCTTTTGTGCTCTAACTTTTGCCAAAGCCGCCCTTTTGGGTTTTCAACCTTGCGAGCTTTTCATTTTTTTTTTATTTTTCCTTCTTTTTCTTTTTTTATTTTTTTATTTTTTTATTTTTTTATTTTTTTTTTGTGCTCTAACTTTTGCCTGGGTCGCCCTTCCGGGTTTTCGGCCCAGCGAGCCTCTCAAGGGTGATACTTTATTGCCCCTAGTTCAAGGGGCTACCTCCATTTCAGCTATGCAAGCCTCACACTGTTGCCCCTAGTTCAAGGGCCGTTTCAAATCGAAATCACATTCTCTGCCCTGAGTTCAAGGTCTGTTTCCAATCTGGATCACATCATTGCCCCTAGTTCAAGGGCTATTTCCAATCTAAATCATATTCGACCTTATTGCCCCTAGTTCAAGGGCTGCCTCCATTTGAATCACATCATTGCCCCTAGTTCAAGGGCTGTTTCCATTTGAATCACATCATGGCCCCTAGTTCAAGGGCTATTTCTAATTTGGCTATACAAGCCTTACACTTTGATTGATCATGAGAGACTTCAAATCACGGTTTGAAAGCTAAGGAGCTAAGGAGGTCAGATCACGAGTCAAGAGGGATCCTATGCTGTATAATCAATTCCAGACCTGTCTTCGTAGGACCACGCAAAAACAGTTTTTTGAAATCTTTTCACAAAGTGACTAATCACTCGTATTTTCACGAAGATAAGATAGAACCAATTTAGACCAAGCCAGGATCCTTTTCAGTACCCACATTAACAAAAATGATTTTATTCATCAAAGGCTTAGCATACCTCTCTTCCTCTCAGTTGATCAAAATTTGCAAATCCCAAGGAAATTCTTCCTCTTTGTTTTTATCAGAGTTTTGGAAAAAGTTTTGAAAAACTTTGGTCAATGCAATGAATTAAGGCACAGAGAAGTAGGCAGACTCTATGGCATTTTGTTTTTTTTGTTTTTCTGTTTATTGAAAAGAGACTAGACTCAGCAATGACACAGACTCAAAAGAAAATGACAAAGAAGACCTAGACAAGATAGAAATGTCTAGGTTAACACTCTCGAAATCAACAGACTCTGACTCACTAGAATGACTCGAGTCTGATCCCAACTCTACAAACTTGGTGGAATCAAACTTAGACTCAATACTCAATTCAGAATTCAGAATAAAACCATTCTCAAATTGCCAGTCACAGTGTGGACCATTAACAACATTCAAAATAAAGCCTGTGCAATCAACAGGTGGTCACTCCCCAATCACAGAGATAATCGAAATTTTTTTTTTTTTTTTTTTTTTTTTTTGATTTTATGTTTTTTGATTTTTTTTTTTTTTTTGAAGTAATGGTGCTAAACTGAACAACCTGAACCACTCATTTGAATCCAATACATTGCACATAACACATAGCAGGAAAGAGAACAAACACCCCTATGGAGGGTAGGGTTATCCTGTCCTAGCTTGAAATGATATGGGGTTCACTATTCAAACAAGCGGTATCACACATCCTAGAAATAGGAGAGCATCCTGTCCTAAGTTTGAAAGGTACTATAGCTCACTATATGTACAAGGTTGGCTCTACTCTAAGGGTTGAAGTCAAGGTGACGTTACCAAAGAGTCCTTTGGGTCATAACCAATAAAGATCCCAGGAAATCAGAAGAGTCAAATAGCCTCTCTTCGAAGTCTGAGAACCTTAGATAGCAAAGCTAGATAGTAGGGCTACATAGCAAAGCTACCCTTTTGACAGATCTCAAAAGGTTACAACACAAGGCCTCTAAAGTAACGTAAAAATAGGTGTAGTGCCACAAAAAGCTTGCCAGTGCTCCCACCAGTATCTGGGCAACACAGGAACTTTAAGTGCACCAATGCATGCAATGCAATAAACATATAATTGAAAATAAAAGTCATATCATGGAGTTCGAGTCAAGGTTTCATAAGTCCCCAGCAGAGTCGCCAGAAACTGTAACATGCCCAGGAGGGTACCCGCGCGCGTTAAACAGTTCGGACTCCCGAGATCTCTTTGATCTCAAGTTTCACGAGTGCAATGTGAAACATAGATGAGAGTCCAGATTTGGCAACTTTTATTGAAAATCCATTTTATTGCAATTTTGTCAAAAATGGACTGCGTCATCAGATCTCAGAGTCGCCACCTAATATTTTGGGAAATTAGGAAACCCATGACTCGGTGCCAAAGGCCACTGTTCGTCGTAACCAAGGATGCTTGGCTCGGAACCTTAGGTATGAGAGGGGAAGGTCAATAATGAGCACCCCCACTCACCCGATCAAAAGATCGGCCTCTACTAAACCATGATATGACTTTTATTTTCTTTATATGTTTATGTTCTGATTATTTTAGTAAATCCTAAAATTTACTATGTGAAGCATACAAGTATAGACTAGTTTGCTAAAATTGGAACAATTCAACTTCATGTTCGTTTTTCGAAAAGGGTTTGATTTTGCCACCATCAAGTGGGCTTAAAGTTTGTAAATTTGCCACTACAAAGTGGGCTTAAAACGTACATTCATTGAATCATTCCAATTCAGGCAACAAGCCTTCATCCACAGGCATTCAAACAGTTTATCACTTAAGCAAATAGCCTCATGGTAGGATGCTAATACATAGTAAGAAAAACACACACAAAATGAGATGCTAAAGCGTAAAAACTCACAAATTGACCGACGTCCCTCGAACAGCTACAAAACAAAAGTTAGTAAAATATGCATGATCTTATATATAGGATCCTAATGCAATTCACTCATGAGATGCACTAAAGATTTGGCTTCTAGAATATGGCACGTGAATCATCTCAAAACACAGAATCATGGGATAATCAATTGAAGCATTCAGATGCGAGTTTAGCCAAATCTTATGCATGAGACATAAATGTAAAGCATGGATATGCATGGCATGTCAGATATATACATACACACAGTTAAGGAAAGCGATAAAAGAACGGGATAGAAAGAAGCGGGGTCGGGGAATTATTACAACACGTTGAATATTACAAGTCCAAATGAGGGAGAGATAAAATAAAATAAAATCCTCACAAACACTCAAAATAAAATAAAATCTTCCATCCGGCAGACTTGCACACCTCAGCCCATGTACTCAATTCATCTTCAATGGAGGGCCCACCTTTTCTCTCTCGAAGCCGAGAGAGAGAGAGAGAGAGATTGGGTCTGCCCGTGTGCATGTGGGTTGGGTGGGTTTGTGTGTTGACAGTGCTGGGTTGGTGCTGGGCCGTGGGTGTATGCATGGGCTGGTGTGGGTGTGTGGTGTTATGGCTGGGTTGATGGTTTAGAGAGAAGAGAGAGAGCCGTGTGGGTTGGGTGATGGTGTGGTATGATCGGGGGAGAGAGAGAGAGATGGCTGGCTGTGGTGAGGTGGCTGGGTTGAGGTGGGTTAGAGAGAGAGAGATAGAGGTGAGTGCCGTGGGTGTCATGGTGGTCTCTAACCCGTATGTAGAGAGAGAGAGAGATGGGTGAGTTCGAGAGAGAGAAGTGGCTGGTTTGGTGAAGAGTGGGTGATGGAGCCGTGAGGGAGAAGATGAAGGCCGTGGTCTCTAGAGAGAGGGAGAGGTGTGGGAGTGTTTAGTGAGTATGTGTTGGGTTTGTGATCATGGTGGGTTGGTGGGTGGCCAACCGTGAGCTGTGAGGTGTGCTGCTAGTGGTGGTGGCTGGTGGTGGTGCATGGTGAGAGGGGTTGGCCGCTGCCGGTGGTGCATGGGTGAAAGATGGTGAGGTGTTATGCATGAGGGTTGGTGTGTTGTGTATGGTGGTCATGGGTGAAAGATGGTGAGGTGTTATGCATGAGGGTTGGTGTGTTGTGTATGGTGGTCATGGGTTGGAAGATGGTGAGGTGTTATGCATGAGGGTTGGTGTGTTGTGTATGGTGGTCATGGGTTGGTGAAGATGGTGCATGAAGATAGCCGTGTATGTTCTCCATATGTGTATGTAATCTGCTCCCTCAACCCGTGTATGGTCTCTCTCCCTCATCAACCCATTTTTTTGTTCTCAAACCTCCTTCTCTTTCCCACAAAACCGTGTATTCTTCACCCCTTATTGTGGCCTTTTTACATTTTCAACACCTCCAAAACTTCCCCAGACCTGTGTCTGTGTGTGGGTGTGTTCTTCCCCCCCTCTCTGTGGGTGTGTGTTCTTCCCCTTTAAACCGTCTATCGTCTCTCCTGCCCCCATTGTCTTTAGAAATAGGTCTCTTAAGTTCTATGAGAGAGAGAGAGATTGAGTGGATCTTCTCCTTTCCACCTCCTTCACTAAAACCTCCTTTCTTGTATTTTATTTCTCTCAACAACCCCACTCAAATTCACTAATTGAACAGGCCTCTTCTTTTTTTCCTTTTCTTTTGGCTGGCCACTAACTTGCTCCCCTCTTTTTATCATTATGCACACCAATCACTCTTCCCTTTTTTTTTCTTTGCTGTAAGACCACCCACCAAACCCCTATCTTTGAAATCAACCCACGCCCCTTTTTGTTTTTAAAACATAGTGCCTCCACCATCTAAACCCACTTCATAAAAGCCACCGCCCATTTTGTTTTTATTTTTTTATTTTTTTATTTTCTATTTTTTATTTTTTTGTTTATTATTTATATATATATATTTTCTTTTGTTTTGTTTTAAAAAATAGTTATCATTTATAAAACACACTAAAGATATGCACACACCTAATTTAATACACACATATAAAATTACAAAACACTACAAATTACCAAAATATTAGTGATGGCCAAAAATGGGTGAGGTTGGTCAAAATAAAATGCCCAAGTCTTAGGGCCGGTCAAAATGGGGTGTCTACAGCCTACTGGTTCTGACTCTTCTGTTGCTCTGCAGGACGCATAACACTTCTTGGTGAAGGATGCCGAGGGTCATTATCAGAGGTATAAACAGATTGTCTCTTATGGCTGCAGTATTAGCTATGGTTTCTACAATTTTCTGTCCAATCCTATGTTCATTAACTAGTAAGAACTTTATTTTGTTTTCTCATATGCAGAAAATAATGAAAAAGTACAATTTGAGGGAGAAGGTGCAGGGACAACATCAAACTTATGCTCTAGGAATTAAAGAGGTAAATTTCTCTTGTTCTTAGTAATTTTTTTTGCAATGACAGTTGCATTTATTTTTCTAATTTTTTTGGGTTGGAGGTAGGGGCAATGTAGGTTGGAAATTTGATACATTGACCTATACATTTTTGTTTTTGAAACTTGTCACCAATGGTGGGCCTTGGAGTAACAGTAAGGTTGCTCTATCGTGACATAAGCATGAGTGTTTTGAAACACAAAAACAAGCTATCTACATGCGGGAATAAAGTCTTGTCAACTAAGCTATCCATTTTCCAGTTAACTTTAATGCATCATATTATCAATTTGCACATAATTCATTGAGGATAAATCATTCATAGTCTTATCTTGTAATGCATATGATTTCTTTCAAATTGTTATTCCTGAGGGACTTCTTTCAAATTGTTTAGGAAATGTGCAACTGTCTAATAGCATTATCAGAGAAAGAAAAATGCAAGATTTTGTGTAGAGCTTAAACGGCCTAGTTTAACCTGTTGATCTGATTTGTTTAACTGAGACCTGGCATGGCTATTGCATCCCATTGACTTGAACCAAAATAAATTGTTCTCTATAGAAAAATACCTAACATTTTTGTCACTACTTTATGGTTGATCTTTTTAATGGTCTGGGGGCAATTGGTTTATGTTGATAGACTTTTTGGACTTTAAAGGAATCCATCGCCAACTCCAGCTTAAATTTTTTTTGAAGGAGAGACAGGAATGTGTGATGAGGAAGGTTTTGTTTTAAGTTTTAATTTATTTATTTATTTTTTTTATCATTTTGAATTTCTTTTGACTTAGAAGCTAATGGCTCTTTTGTTTTAAAGATCATCAGAAGCCTTCAAATTAGCCTTACTAACTGCTTTCTTAACTTTGTTTTTTGCTAATTTATCTTTTAATTTTTTTGTTATTCCTATATATATATAGAAAGTTCTGTGACACTCTCCTTTTGTTTTGATCGCTTTTTGAACCTCTTCATTCCACCAAGAAGTTTCTTTGGATTGTGTCTCACACTGCACAGAATTTGTTTTCTCATTGGAAGTCCATTTTAGACAACCCAAATCCCAGTCTCGGAAGATCGGTTGTATCTTGCTCCCCTGATCTTTCTTCCCTTGTTTTCATCATTGATTCTTTTCTTAAAATGGCCTAAACTTTCAACTTTGCACATTCTATTAAAATATTCATTGAATGCTTTAAAGGACTGTCATGAAACTGCATGATTTCTATTTTTTATTTTTTACCTTGATTTTGAAGTCCTACTTTAGGATAATTGTTTTGTACCTGATATGAATATGGAGGAAGTACTTGAATTTGAAATATTTGTTTAAAATAACGTTCTAGTATTTAAATCAATCATGAGGTGTGTCAACAAAACAATTTTAGTGCATTGGGGGGCTGAAAATGCAAGACAATCTCAAACCACTCTGGGGATTGCGCGGGTAGCTTCCTCATGCCTAATAGAACATATGGGGACATATGAACTGTGAGTGAGACACATAGGTTGGGAATTTGAGCTGAAAATGCTTTCAACTTAAATGAAAAATCGCATTTCAGGAGAGGGAAACTTAGGAGAAACTTGTTCGGATATGCAACATATGATTACGACTATAATTATACAATTTTGAAAAGATTATATACATTTGAGTTTTATGTAATTTTCTTTTATAATTTGAAATGATAATGTTATTCAATCAATACTAATGGTTAATTTATTTTTACAGATGGCTTTTGGCGTGGAAATGTGGATATTCCTTATTTGTGTGCGGAGGACGTTGTTTTTTTATAATCCGTTATTATGTTGTCTTTTGTTTTTTTGTGGATTACTATTGTTTGTACAGATAACTATTGGCGTGGTACAAATTACTTTTGGCATATTACATATTACTTTTGGCGTCGTATAGATTACCATTTGACATGGTATTGTGGATATTTCTTTCTTGTGTACGGAAGACATGGTTTTTGTATAATCCTCGGTTTTGTATAGAATTATTATTTTAAGTTGGATTATGCTTGGTTTGTATGGAATTTCTATTATATTTCAAATTTGACGTTAAAAGTTGAATTTTCTTGGATTGTTATTATTTTGTTTATATACAGGGTACAGGTTGCTTAGAATAAATACAGGTTGTGGCGAAATTAATAAAAAAAACACTAAATAAAGTTTTTGGCGACTAAACATGTAGTAGCCAAAAAGAAGTGAAGTTGTTGGCAACTAATCAATTGATAGCCAAAAGGAAATCAAGGTTTTTTCACGACTAAATATTTGGTAGCCAAAAGAAATAAAAGATTTTTGGTGACTAAATAGTTAGTAGCCCAAAAAAAAATAAATGAAAAATAAATTTTATGTGGTGATTAAATATTTAGATTTAGTCGTCAAAAAATTCGTTGATGATTATTTGGTGAGTAAACATGGTTTTTATATTTTTTTGCAATGTATACGTCATTTAAAAGTCATTTTCATAATTTGGTGGTGTTCGTATAAGAGGCGGTACTTTTTTTCCACATAAAATTATAATTAAATTATAATTAATCATTTAAATTATAATTAATTACTCACATAAAATTACATAATTATTTAATACTAATTGAATTTATAATTTCTTATATACAAATATCAACATACACAATTATAACCTTATAATCGCTACAATCATCACTAATATTGTTGCAACCGTCATCATTGTCACTGTCATCACCACCACCATGATAGCTTAGGAAGGTCAAATAATACTAGGGCTGAGGTAAGAAATGCGTAAAATCTATAATCCGATCCGACCCAGCTCAATCCGGTAGGTTTGGATTGGTTTTTTGAATCAGTGGTTCGGTTCCGGATTGAAAAATTTAAAAGTCATATTCCACGGATCAATTTCATTCGAAACCGATTCAGACCGTATACAAATAACCTACATCTATATTATACACTCTCCCACATATAATATCTTCTCTTATTCCATATAAAACCTAAACCCGCATAGTATCTTCTTTTGTTGCTTTTGTTTGTTGGTTTTTAGTTTTAATTTGTAATGGTCTAAATACTTATGGTAGAACCAGTTTTCCTATAATTGTTTAAATTCTAAAACAGTACGTCGCAATTATGAAAAGACCATGTTGCTATTATAGAACTAATATGATGTTATGTTCATATTTTAATGAAATTAAAATGTTCTATATATTTTTTATTATTATTTAATTATGTGAATCAGTGGTCCTAAATTGATCCAATCCGTGTTTAAATTGATTGGTTCGGATTGGTTACACGGTTTAAATGGATTAAATTGGTTCCAATTTTTCAAAAAATCGTAGAAAACAGATTGGTTCTAATTTTACCCCAATCCGAACCATGCTCACCCTTAAATAATACAAGGGGTGTGGGACATTTTTGTATAGCATAAGAGAGACATATAATGACGTACAATTGTAAAAGAATCACAAGTTCAATGAGAGAAAAGTATGTTTTGAACCCTTTGACAATAGCCTCTACAAATTTTAATTTTTCTATCGACAAAATAGAGACAAAGAGACATCGATCCAGAGAAAATTCGACCCAGAGAATTTCGGTTGACAAATCATAGGGAAAATTCCAAATTTCTCTGAACACATTTGTAATAACCCCGACTCTGATTAACGTTAATTGGTACTTAAGTATGCCTAATAATACCTTATGAGGGATTTGGGCTTATTTTGCATGTGTATTGCATGATTTATGTGTTTCTATTTATCGAGCTCATTCTCGATTTATCGATCCACTATAAACAACGTCGTCTTACTCTTTTGAACATTTCTCTTTTGACCCATTTTTTCATCTTCATATCCCCCTGTCTCTGTCTCTGTCTCTCTTTTCTTTCCCTCTCTTACTCATCACTCTTCTCTGTCTGTCTGTCTCTCCATTTCTCTATGTGTCTCTGTCTTTCTTCTCTGTCTCTCTATCACTCATCACTCTTCTCTGTCTGTCCGTCTCTCTCTTTCTCTCTGTGTCTCTGTCTCTTTTCTTTTTCTCTCTCACTCATCACTCTTTTCTGTCTGTCTGTCTCTCTTTTTCTCTGTGTCTCTCGTCCATCTCTCTTCTCTCTATCTCTTTCATCTATCTTCTCTCTCTGTCTCTCTTCTCTTTTTTTTTTCTCTCTCGCTTTCTCGCTCATCTCTTTCTGTCTCTATCTCGTTTATCTTTTTTCGCTTTTTTTCTCTCTCTCTGTCTCTGTCTTTGTATATATCTTTTCACCCATCTTTTCATCTTTTTCTCTCTCATTCATCACTCTTCTCTCTCTGTCTGTCGATTTGTCTCTCTCTCTCTCTCTCTCTCTCTCTCTCTCTCTCTCTCTATGTGTCTCTCATTCAACTATCTCTTCTCTTATCTCTCCTTTTTTTTTTCTCTCTCTCTCTCTGCCTCTCACTCGTCTCTCTCTCTCTCTCACCACTCATCTCCTCTACCACCTTCACCACTACTGCAAACGCCATTTCACTACCACCACTACTACCACGGTCTCCATTTTAGCTTTACGACTACCATTACTACTACCATCGCCACTACTCCATTACCATCACTACCACTATTGCCACTACTACTACTACTATTACCTCTCTTTCACCCCTGCTACTCCATCTACTATACTACTACCACAGCTTCACTACTAATCTCCTTCGTCATCACCACCACCACCACCGCCACCATCGTCTCTTATCCACCACCTTCATCACTACTGTCGGTTCCTCTTCTCTACCACAAAATATTACCTCTCTTCTCTCTCTCACTCATCACTCTTCTCTGTCTGTTAGTCTTTGTCTTTGTCTCTTTCTCTCTCTCTTTCTCTCTTTGTCTCTCGCTTATCTCTCTTCTCTCTATCTCTCTCATCTCTCTATCTCTCTTCACTCTTGCTAATTTATCTTCTCTCTATCTCTCTCTCCGTCTCTCTCGCTCATCTTTCTTCTCTCTTCGTCTCTCTCTTTTTCTATGTCTTTCTCTCGATCATCTCTTTTCGCTCTCTTTCTCTGTCTCTCTCTGTCTATCTCTCGCTCATCTCTTGTTTCTCTCTATTTTTCTATCTATTTCTCTATATGTCTCCCTGTCTCTCTTTCTATATCTCTTTCTCTCTTTGTCTCTCTCTCACTTATAACTATTCTTTATCTCTCTCTCTCTGTGTCTGTTTGTCTGTCTCTCACTCTCTCTCTTTCTCTTTATGTGTCTGTCTGTCTGCTTGTCTCTCTCCCCCATTGTGTTCACTTTGCTCACTCTCTCCCTCATCTTTTCTCTATTTACCGAGCTCTCCATTACAAGAAAATGCACTTTTAGCAACCACTTTTACTTTGAAGAAGTAGGGTAATATTTTTTATTAAAATATTACCCTACTTCTTCAAAATATTACCCTTTTACTCTGTTCATTATTCACTGGGCTTTCGCTCACAGTTTATATTATGTATGTAGGTAAGACGGCACATGACCCAGGCCAAAGTTGACGGCCTTATGTTCTGTTTTGTCAACCAACTGTTGCGCCTCCCGAGGATAGTGATATTTGTCGACGAAGGAATCTTGATCGGAGGACTAGTGATCGGAGGAACAACAATGAGAACTAGTGCTCTACTTCATATAAATCTTGCTGTATAAAGCACTATTAGGAATCTTCATATAAATCGATGATCTTCATCGGCAAAGCTTTTATAAATGTTGCTTATGCGAATTCCTCCGTCGTAGTCAATGCTAATGAAGCTCTGAACAATGTTGCGAACGAAGAGTAAAGAGAGAGGAGTTGTTTGGTGCAAGAAAAGAGAGGAGAGAGAATGAGAGAGTGTGTTATATATATGGGTGTGAGTGAGGGACCTTAGATTATAAAAAAAAATTATTGTGGACCTCTCCCATTACTAAAAGTTAGAGAGGGATGTTAGATCAAATTTTCCTATAAAAAAATCTATGAATACAAAAAATAAAAGTTTTTTTTTTATATTTTTATATTTGGTGTAATTTTATTTTTTTTAATGAGATTTATACTTTTAAATGTATCTAAATTTTATACTTTTAAATGTATCTAGATTTATACTTTTACCCCTACTTCTACCAAATAAAAAAAATAATAAATTTTTTTCAGTAAAATAAAAATGAAACAAATAAATTTTCAACCTTAATAACCTAAAAAAAAAAAAAATCATTAACTACAAAAAATAAATAAATAAATAACAAAAAAAAATTCTTTTTGTTTTCCCGCGCATGAATTCCGCCCCCCTCTTGTTTGTCACCATCTCAAATCCCCAATCCCTAACCTAACACTTCCTCTCACTCTCCTCTTTCTTTTATCTCTTCCGCCTCCTACGTCGTCGCCTCTGGTACCGCCACCGGCGACCACCGCCGCCGCCGCCACACCTCCTCCCTCACCGCCCTCTTTCTCTTCTCCTATTCTCTTCACCGGTCGTGTACTTCGTCTTCTCCACTCTCGTCGTTGGATCCAAAACCCTAACCCTACCTTCGATCTTCTACACAGGGTCAGTATACTTTTAATAAATTTGTAATCCTTTGTTGTTGGTACCTATGTATTGTGCTTGAAATTCATTTACTGATTGAAAAACTACTCCTACATTGCTCACTTGTTCTATTTTGTGCATTTCCAAAACTTATTTCCATTTCCCTTAAGTTTTCAAACTCTTTCCTTTCCCAAGTTTATCAAAATGTCAGATCAAAAACAAAATCAATCCTTGTGCTTTGGCGTATAAAATTAAAGAACTATTTGGTTAGGATGCATGTGGCTTTGGCATAGAATTCCTCTTTTGTAACTGTCAGTGGCTTATGCATACTCATAATTGTATTTATTTTTGCAAATCTGTTCTATATATGTACCTCATCACACTTTTCATTTAGGTTTGTTGCTTTCGTATCTATGTTGATCCTTCTAGGCTCATGGATTTATTATCTCTTGCTAACACACAGTGGCCAATACTTGTTAGACACTAAAATTTAAATCCAGAAAGCACATTGCCAAATCAGGATGACTGCATTGTATGGGAGCATAACATTTTTCAAACCAAAATGGTCTTGATTTCAAAGTTTCTGATTTTAAAGTTTCTGTATGTTACAAGTCGGAGTAGAGCATCTCCAATATTTAAAGAATCCCCCTCTAGAATAATATCAGAGAAGCCCAAATATTTTGCTAGCTCAATTGCCTTGGCTGCAGCAAATGCCCAGAATGGTAATTGCTCTGACATTGCAGCCATAACTTCACCCATCGAATTTCGAATAACAACACCAACCCTAACTGTTTGCAATTCTTTGAACCGTGCCCCATCAAAATTAATCTTCAACCAACCTTCCGCCGAAGCGCACCAATGAGCCACTCTATCCCGCAGCATTGGACCCTGAATTCTTTGTTGCACTTGACCAAAATCACTTACCAAATTGCAAACCATAGCCACCGTTGCCTCAACCGAAACATGGGTTTCAGAAAAGATTACTTGGTTGCGCCGCTGCCAAATACCCCAACATAGAGCAACAAACAAACCGAGTAATCTGCCAAACTTTCTACCATAGCTTGTCCCAACACGATCGACCCACAGAAGACTCCGTTGATTGAGCTGCATTAACAATATCTCGGCGTAAGTAATTGGCCAAACGAACAGAAAAAGCCCCATGCTTTGTATAGTGGCAGACCATCATAGTGTTCATTAAAGAACATAAAACAGGGGGAGAAAATGAATTGGGCTAAATTGTTTGAATGCGATTATATTTCTAAACTTTGCACATTCTATTAAAATATTTATTGAATGCTTTAAAGGACTGTCGTGAAACTGCATGATTTTTATTTTTTAATGTTTAGCTTGATTTTGAAGTCCTACTTTAGGATAATTGTTCAGTACCTGATATGAATATGGAGGAAGTACTTGAATTTGAAATATTTGTTTAGAATAACGTTCTAGTGTTTAAATCAATCATGAGGTGTGTCAACAAAACAATTTTCAGTTTTTCTATAGGCAATTCAAGGCAAAGTGCTGCCTTACTTTATTGGGAATTTGAAATTAGTTAGCAATTAGCTAATTAGTAAACAATGTAATGTAGAACAAAATTTCTTATTTTGGGAGGGTCTAGAATATTCAATTTCATATTTTTATTTCGTTAAGGTTGGCTTATACAATAAAATACGCCTATAGAGATTGACGACATGTAATTAGGACTTGTAGGTTGAAAGTTAGAGTAAAATACACCTTAAACTTTGTCAAAAAAGGACGTGCGGGGGTGAATACTTTGCATTTCAGTTCTTATTCATTGCTAGAATCCCAGTGAACTTTTTTGACATCTCTTATTTAAATTGTTATGGACAGGAATTATCCAACCAATTGAGGATGATGCGAGCTCAACTTACAGAAGCACACAAGAGACTGAGGTGCAACTTTGAAGCTCATGGCTGATTGATAGGTCCTATTCACAAACAACAAGCTACAAACAATAATGGATAACTCTTTTGGTCCTCTTTATAGATATTCAACATCTTAGGTGAATTTTGCTTCTTTCCATCGCTTCAGTAATTGTTGATAACTATGGAAAATAGCTCCTAGTAAATATTTAAATCAGAATTGTTGCAATGTTAATTTCTGTTAGTTTAAGTGTTAACATGTTTGCCATGGTGAGTGGACAAATGTTCTAAAATTGAAAATCAAATGGAGAGGAAAGGATTTCCAGGACTCAAGTGTAAGGACTGCATAATTATTTATCAAACTGTCTTGTCAATCATTCTTTGTTTAATGAACACTGCTTGGTGAATGCGCATTATGGGATTGACTTGGGATTTAGTTTATAAATCTTCAGGTACAACGTTTCGGATTTTTAGATTCATAAATTATTATCAGTTAAAACAAGCATATGGTGTTAAATTATTTTTTTGTTTTGTTTTTAAATGTGGATTTCATGGTATTTATTGATTCTTTTGCTCTTTATTCATGTTTTAAAAATGAAAACGTTTGTTTCAAAGATTGGTGGTTGGTTAAGGTAAAAAGGTACCTCCAAAGGACAAGAGTTGCCATTGTAGTGTTCACCTTTCAATGGTAAGACTTCCAAAGAGCTTTTTTCATTGGTTGCTATTGTTTGGATACTAATTAATTTGCTCTTTGAGATAACCTAGAGAAATGTAAGCAGAAATAAAATTTTGGGGAAAATGGCTTAGGGGTTTTCAATGTTTAAAAGCTATGCTATTTATCGTATGGGTTGTCCAACTACTGAGTGGGTTCTAGTTTCAAAATATTGCTTTAAGTGTTGATCACAAAACCTGTATCAGTTTTCTTCATGATCTTCTGGAATGAGCAGGCTACGTTTCTTTTGTTACTATTATGATGGTTTTGTTATTGTTGTTGTTATCATTATTATTATTACAAAAAAGTAAGTTGTTACTATTATGATGGATTTTTATTTGTTATTTAGTTTGAAGGTTGAATGAATGTGATTTGAATTTTGCATAGGTGAATTTGCAACAACTATTAGTGTCGCTAAAAGTGGGAAGCTGGCATATATTTTTGAATATTATATTAGCTAAAAACCTAAAATACTTTGTTTTAGAATTGCATTCCTTGCTTCATCCCAATTTTGCTATAACTAAAACTGTATAATTAGACCAATGTTGTATACGTAGGGTTATGGTGAATGCGGTTACGAAATTGCCAACGAAAAGTTTGCTTTTGTCACAAATGAGGTACCTGCTTCTCATTTATTTAAACTTTTTGTTTATAATAATGTATTAATGAGTAGCAAATTAAAGCTTGCATCCTAAAAAAGCTGCATGAAAACACTTTGAGGTTAACATACCTAATGGTTCACATCTTGCCTAGAGTAAGGTGCAGCCGAGGTCCATGCCTTACGTGACCACCTTTCCTTATTTGAGAAATTAATAGATTTGACCAAAATATGGGTTGTCATAATATCATTAACATTTGAAGACAATCTGAACAGTTGTTGTAACAATAAGGAGTGCTGAGTGAGTTGAATTGAGCTCGGTTTCTATTACCAGTTTACTGCTGCTGCCACCACGCTCTTCCTATATTAGTGATAGTAGTAATATCACACATTTAACTTAATGATTTATTTAATGAATTTTAATGGTCTCTATTACCAGTTTGCTGCTGCTGCCACCATGCTCTTCCTATATTAGTGATAGTAGTAATATCACACATATAACTTAATGATTTGTTTAATGAATTTTAATGCATTTGGAGTTTCACATAAGCTATTCCAATTGGAAACAGAGGCATACTTCTATATTCATGTGATTGCAGAAGTGTTTTTGCATGTGGATTAGTGTCTAGGAGTTGTAAGTCTTATCACATGATAACAACAATTGGCTTTTGATCTAAATTTTTATTAATAGACTTGCTTCTTGTTTTGCACACAGATGCTATGATCAAGCATTTGGAAGCAACTGTATCTGCTACCAGATTGGATATGGAGAGCTTAAACTCAAAGATGGAAGAGTTGCATGTTGGTTTGAAATTTAAGGAGGACGACATTCAACGTTTGAGAATCTCAGAAGAGATCTAGGAGAAAGAAAAGAGTGATCTTCTAAAATCTGTGTAAGTGACATTGAATGAATTGACAAAAAAAAATGTAGATACCCCTCACGAGGATGGAGGACAAGGTGAGGATGAGGGACACGAAGAAGAGTTGGGAAGAGATGAAGATGATGATGATGAGGGAGATGAAGAAGAGTCGGGAACAGAAGATGTTGAAGACGGAGATGAATTTTCTAAGGAGCCTTGACCTTGGCCTTTTCATTGTTTTACTATGCTTAGACTAAATTGATAGTTTAATATGTTATGGGTTTTGTGGTTGTCCCAATTTGTTTATGAACACTTTTTGCTTACTTTTGGGAGTTTAGTATGATATGTTTCGTGTGTAACAAAATTCATATGGTGGGTGTTTTGGTGAATATGACCTCACCAGGTTGTTTATTGTTTGAAATATGGTAGTATATTGCCTATTGTTTCCCTTTTTTTTTGGTACTAAATTTTTGAAAATTGTCAATGAGGATAAATTGCTTGATGTTTGAAATATGATGTATTTTGCTTGATGTTTAATGTATTGAATAGTAATTTATGAGGAGATTGTGAATGATACAATTTGTTAACTTCAAACCTTGTCATTATATTCATTTCAAAATGATTGGCCAATTGATTTCTACCAAGGCAGTGCATTTTCCAATTGATTTGAAAATTGATTGGGGACACATTAGTCAATCAATTCTTGCAGAAAAAGTGAAAACACCAATTAATTAGCCAATCATTTTGGAGCCCATGGCCATGACAAAAAAAAAAAAAAAACATGCCAAAGTTTGGCATCCTTGTATAATTTGCTTCAATATTGTTTACAATCAAATCATAGTGAATCTATTAGGCAGTAGGCATGTTTGTTTGTTTGTTTGTTTGTTTGTTATTTTTATTTTTTTTTTTATTTTTTTTTTTTTTTTGAGAGAGAGAAGCAAAACAGCACAACATATTATGCATGAGGTAGAAGTTTTACAAAGTCTGATCAGAAATTGTGTAAACAATTTTACAGATTTTACACATTTTGGCAGTTGGTGTGTAAAAAAATAGTGTGTAACGAATTGGTGTGTAAAAAAATTGTGCAAACAGTTTTACAGTTTCACAGATTTTGCCATTTGGTATTCTTTCATCATAGAAAAAAAACAAATAAGTTCAAAATCAAAAGATGATAAAAATCACCACACAAACAGATGTTAAGGAATTGACAAAGCATAGGCAACCGAGAATATTTCAAAAAATGCCATTTTATATACAATACATGTTCTTGCAAACAAAGTTAACTCTGTACAAAATTAAGACTACCAGATTTGTCGAATAGTATGAACATGGAAGTTCATAAAAGACACAGATACATAAAGAATTAATACTGGAAACTTACACTTGTTTTAAAACCTTCTACAACAATACTCATTTGGTCAACTAGTGCAAACTAGATCACAGCAGCTCACCCTCTGCAGAACATTTGGACATACAGTTCCACCATCTGTAGAACACAACAGCCATCCACCCAGACCAGAAGCAACAGCAGCATAGTGATGCTCAGACCAGATTCTTGCAGATTATCTACCAAGACCATGGCATAAATTATTGTTGTTCTACCTGTCACACAGATCATCCTGAAGGAAGTCTCCAACCTGAAGGAAGCCTCCAATAGTAGGCAGCCACAGCAATCAGTCCATGACCAGAAAAAAGAAAGCAGCACATTAGACTACATGTTGCTCTAAATTTAAAATACAAAACACACAGATTCAGAACATATAAAATATTAAGGCCTTTGGTTTTTCTTCACCATTCAGCATCTGTTCTAGTTACAGATTTAGAACACACAGATTCAACATCTAAATTTTTTTAGCCCAGATTCACCATTCAGCATCTAAATTTAAAATACAGAACACACACATTCAGAACAGATTCAGAACACATAGATTCAGCATCTGTTCCAGTTACAGTTGAACCTCCCCGACTAACAGCTTGCTTTTTCTTTACCATTGCATTTCATGTTGGAGCCTTTGAGCACTGTGAACATAGCTAAAACCTAGACCCCTTCCAGATGGATCACCAACACCAGTAATTTCGAAACGCTCTCCCACCTCAATTCTTCATGGCTTTTGTCTTTGTTAATGGTCATGGAAGAAATGGACTCCACTTTAGCAGCACTACTTCCGTCATCTACTTCAGCAGTAGCAGTGTAAGCTGCTACTCTACTTCGTCCATGTTGACTGCAAAAAACTGACTGTCCAAAGCCTGTAGTTCCAAATGTTGGTGTCGTGGACTGGGCTCCTGCAAAATAGATTGAGAAAATAATAATGATTCATATTGGTAGCAAACCAGCAATAACTATTTTAAATACCCACCTAAGAAGGAATTCTGATCACCAAAAGAAGACAGAGCAGTTCCAAAAAAGCTACCACTACCAAAAGCTGAAGTTGATTGCCCAAATGTTGGAGTCGTACCAAAACCAAATCCTGTGGTGCTTTATTCATCCAACCAAAGCAAACCACACACTGAATATCAGCTTATATCTTGTTTCTAGACCCAAAAAAAGTTAAAAAATGCAGTACATCATCCAACCAAAAGAAGTGCCAGAAAGATCAAAGTCAGCATGCCGGCCATCAAGTTCCAATCTAGACAAGAATGTATGAATTTACTGATTGTTCAACTCTTCTTGACATTGTCCCAGCAAGTCTTCCAAGAATGGTATATTCAAAGCAAATAATATGGTAAAGTATTGCTATAGCGAATTATCCTATCATACTTTCATCACAACATGGTCCTAATGCAATCTAACAAACTAACTAAATGAGAGTCAAGAAGATGACAAAGTTATAATACAAATATTAGAAGCATTGGACAACATATTGGTGAATAACCATGTTATGGTACATACAATTACAAATGCCAGTCGGAAATAGAAAACATACAGAACAAAGCGGAAAGCGTCAATTGTCCCTTGAAATGACCAAATCATCTGATCCTCTGATGCGGGATTGTGTTACAATCACATTGCATAGACTATTTCTCCACTGCTATCGATGTCGAGATCACTATCGAGGTCATCATCCATCTCATCATCGATATCAAGGCTGCCAGTTAGAAACTAGTTGAGACTCTGAGTCCCAGCTGTAAGTACGGTAGCCTCAGCAATTATCTGCATGATTTCCTCAATACTCTGCATGGGTTGATCGGGCTCTTCAAACTGGTTGTTCATTGTTTTTTCATCCACGAGGTCTGCTGGGAGGTTCCTTAGAAACCACCTGTCGTTCTAGATTTCTGACATGGATATCCTCTGTTGAATCCAATAAAAGCAAATAAGGTTAAATTCAGCACTTCAAGTTATCATCTCCGTTTAAACACCATAAACAGCCTTTCAAATAGTTTAAAAAGATAGGATTTTCTTGCACACAACTCTTCCATAATCCATGGAAAGTAACCTCTGAACTCAATGCCACTATCACCTATTGTGCTTGCCACACAATTATTGTCGCAAGCAAACTTTATTGCAAGACTCTCTCTCTCTGTCACACAATGAAACAACTTGACTCACTCTATCTCAGTTAGATTTGCCATAACCCCCCCCCCCAATTGGTTGTATGAGAATAAAGGAAAGGGGAAGCCAGGCATCACAACTGGTAAGGGAGCTCCTCATCCACCAGGTCAACGCCTTCATCTTACAGTTGCTACATTCAAGTGGTACCATTTAGTGAGATCTCTATTACCAAATGACTTGACTTGTCTAGAGTTGCTTCCAGGCAGTGTGGAGGGAGGAAATAGATATGTAGAAGACTTGCAAGACCTATATGAATAAAGACATATTTTAGTAGTTGTGAATAGTTCACTTCGTCCTTATAAAGCTATTGTAATAGAGTGTAGTTGTCCTTGTGTATGGTAGTCTTGTAAGATAAAGTAATAGTAAATCCTTTGTTGACTAGTATGTATTATTGATGGACAATGGAGATGAGGTGTGTGTATCTATATCTAGAGAAGGGGAGAGAGCAATAGGGTTTTATAGTAACTGTTTTGGGGCTAAAGGTTCATCCATCTCTTTCCAAAGTTAGTGTTTTCCTGAGTCCTGAATAACATGTTCTTCAGTATTCTCTTGCAAGTACTCTTCTATATGTCTTTTTAGTAGTTCGACAATATTTGAGGTGTTCAATTGCCAATTGTGTTAATCCATTGGCAGGACTCTCCTGATTAATCCCTTTTCGGTTGAGGTTTTATTTTGATTAATCCTTTTTCACCAATACAAAGACCCAGATATATGTCAATATGAATGTCCAAGTTGACACATGTCATGTGATCTGACTATGTGGTTCAGGTTTCCAATTGCACTATTTGTACAAGATAGAGTTACTCATAAAAAAGAACAAAAACAAAGAATAATAACATCTACAATTATGGACAAGAAAAAATGTAGGACAAACTCCATTATCAAAAAGAGAACCCTAAAAAAGTACAGCAAGACAAAAAAAAAAAAAAAGACTTTGCTACCAGCAAATTGCAACTGACCTTTGCAGGGTCAGCTACAAAAATCCTCGAGATCAGATGGCTGCACTCTGGAGATATATGAACATAGTCTGGAATAGAGCATTGAACTTTCAAAATTGAAAAGGCCCAGTCAATTAGTGGTACCGCATGTCCAACACATGTTGATGTCAAACATTTGTTAGTGGATTAAGATAAACATTAGCCATATGCCTGACACATGCCACCCATGTGGATTAAGATAAACACGACATGAGAAAATAACACATTAAACTAGTGAACCATGCAGTGAACTTTCTCGTGTTGTTAAATCATTGTTTAAGGAGATGACAATGCCCAACTTGATCTACCTAAACAATCTTCTTCACCATGGATGGGTTGATAGACAGTGATGATCAAAGTGAAAAAAATTAATCATCCACAACAAACATTTCCAATCCCATGCTGAAGAATCAATCTTCATATTCATGCTAGTTTTGCAGAGCCACCATATTGCAGTCAGCATACTGTAAAACAGATTTTTCTTAATCATATTGTTAAAATTCAATTAACCCACTGGACCCAATAGTAAAGGAAAAACTTCATACCTAAACCAAGAAAATCACAGTGATCATCTTCCTCCTCAAGTCATTTGGACTACTGTTCAGTTAAAACAAACCAGGCCAACTTTGTGGCGTGATTTTAGCATAGTGGCCAATTATGAGACTGTTTGAGCTACCATACCACCATAACAGATTATAAGCTGAGCATTCATAGGACATGGTTGTTGATATAGTTTAGCTTTTAGTTTAGAAAAATCAGAATGCAGGTTCATAAACAGGTTTAAAGTCCTACCAAACAATTAGACAAATCAATTGTGTGGTGTCGATATAGTTTAGTTTAAGTTTAGAAAAATCGGAATGCAGCTCCAAGCCTACGCGTCCTAATTACATTCTGACAGCTGTCAGAAGTCCTATTTGTCAAGGGGAAGCTGTCCGTGAGATCCACACAGTGGTTTCAGGGCTGTTTTGAATTTTCGCCCCCGGAACGCCCTCTTTTGACTAAGTTTAAGCCGTATTCGGCTATAACTCCCAACCTATGGGTCCGAATTACATGCCGTCATTTGTCACAAGTCCTATTTGTCAAGGGAAACTGTTCGTGAGAGCCACACGGTGGTTCGGGGGCTGTTTTGAATTTTCGACCCTGAAATGCCTAATCATGTTTATAGTTTACAAAATGTCTTCTAAAAGCTTGATGCTTATAAATGTATAAACATGGTTATTCAGCATTTCAAACTTTCTTAAATGTTTTCATCACAGGAAATGCTATTTGCTAGTAAGGACAAGTTGCAGCTCTGTAGACTGCTTGTTGCACTGATACAAATCTCTAACAATGCAATAGTAAGAACAAATTAGATGCTTGAAGAACATAGAAATAGTAGCATTAGTAAAGAACTATAGCTTTCTTTCCTTCTAACTTAGAATTGCAGCAGATAAAATTGCTATGAAAGTGAACTTAGAGCATACCGCATCTAGATCTATTTGAGCAACCACCACCTCAACATCCTTCAAAGAAAATTGTGAGCCTTGAGCAACCACATCCCCATTCACAACAACACAAGAACATCCATCTGCCATGGATGAAGTTATTAACCAAAAATTAACATCTTTTGATTATCTTGTAAGTAATAAAAGAAAGTTCATTAAAAAACAAAAGGTTATTGGAAAGGGTACACCATGTGTGGAAACAATAGAAGTCAATTAAGGGCTGGTTATTACCATAATAAAGGCGGCCACCATCACATCCTTGGTGATTACTATACATGTAAACTCCTCCACGACTATGTGTAGCACCTATAAAATCACGAAGGCGAAGGTCAAGCTTTCGTAGTTGGTGATGACTTCCACTAGTATTCATAAACACTTCAACGCCATTCAACGCAAGCTCAGCATGCAGGGGAATGGGAGTAAATAGCTCTTCACAAACTTCAGCTGCGACTGCTCTGTCAGCACATGAGTTCTTAAAAAATTAGTAAGTCATGCACCAGCTGATCACAAAAAGGAAAATTTCCTAACAGGTAGTCTGTTAATTCATATGCCCAATGCTGTCCTTCCATGTATCATAGCTTTAGCCTGAATCAATCATGAACATGCAAGAATTATCCCACATGCCGTATGGACATCATTGGTACAGGCAGCCTGGCGCATGTTAAAAGCATGGCAGGTTGATCTAAGGCAGAAATTAAGCAACTAATGTAAATCTAACAAAGAAATAAAAATCTAATTCCAGAAGTACACAATTAGACTCTAAAAGACTAAAATCAATAACTAGAATGACCAGCACTTTAATTCATACCTCATAGAGAACCATGAGCATCTGATCAATGTACCAAATTTTTTCCGTGGAAAACCTATAGCAGAAAATAGAAATTAAGCAGCCTAAACTTCAAAAATAAATAACAATGAAATTAATAATTTGAGATTCATGCACTAAAGGTTTTTCTTTTGGGCAAGTAAAGTAAGATGTACATGCTATATGATGAAAACATGAATACAACAGCTGCAAAGGGCACACCCCAAGTTAAAGAAATATAGGATGCAGATCATCTAGCCTTAATAGAGATGAGAGCCATCCTAGCCAAAACTATACAAAAATAAAAATAAAATAAGAATACACGAACAAGAACATCCCTTAGAAACTACTACTAACATCAACTGCAACACAACATGTCACATCTCAAGACCCATATACAGCAACAGTAGTAGTAGAGCATCAATAAGACCATGGTAGCAGCAGCAAGTCTATAGCAGGAACATCAAAAGATCACCACCAACTTAAGAATAGCATCAACAGAGCTGTCATCTACTTCATTTAGGCAAAAATATACATCATCTGGTTTCCCGGTTATCAAAACAGAGCCAAAACAGTAGTAGTAAAATTGTAGTAACAACAACAATGAAACCAAAATGGTAACATTCATCATAACAGCAATATCAACAGAACCAAAATCTTGCAAATTGAAAATCATCGAGACTTCCATTACATTGTAGCCAGAGGTACAAACAACTAGTCTATATGTTATCTGACTCATATACGATCAAATTAAATTTGGAATGTGCAAAATTCCTTATATAGAAGTTAGGATAACCAGAAAGCTATATCAAACACTATTAGTAAATGCTAACAAATAATTAAATTGGATTGTTTCATACAATGTAAACACCATAATTAAATTAGAAAAATACCTGATTTGACTTAGCAACACAAGAACCCAAACTACCTGTTTCATATAATGTAAGTTTTTATTTTTATTGTTAATACACAGCAACACAAGAACCCAAACTACATCTAGTGGAGCCACCAAAAGCTTGCATGAACTAGTTATCTAGTGAAAAAGCCTAAGGTCAAAAAGCTAAGTGACAGAAAAAAAACTAATAACGCCTATGACGCAATAATCTATTCAATTTGCTTCTAATTCCTTGAGGGAGAAGAAAAAAGGAAAGGAAAGAGAGCATATATATAACCTTATATACCCTATAGTTGGGTCAAATATTGTTGTGTCAAATATTGTACTAAATTCAATAACTGCCAAACATATTTCAAATCAAGGATAATGAGCATTCTGACACCTCTGGGTGGATTTGCTTGCCAGTGACCATCTATCGATTACTAGTACATGGATAATTATAGACACGTTGTATGTACAATATCTCATTAGCTGTTTGGTGACTTCTCTTGTATTAAATGCCTCTATTCTTGGATTAAGTTGGGTGTTGCAGAGATCAGCAGATAATCTCGAAAGGATAGTAGTTGAAGGTCTGTAATCGTCCCTTTTCACAAGCTTCAGAAGCAATACTTTTTTTCTTTTCTAATGCACCTGAGGAGAAGAATCTAAAAACTTTGAAGACAACAAGATCTGTACAATCTTAAAATTGCATTTTCCAGATATCGTCTCTCTTAAATCTAAGTCAAAGCAGAACAAGATAAATTCTCTGTGATTTTGAATCAATTTGGTAATGGTATGGGTGGAACCATGAAGCGAGAGGCATGCCTAGCTTGATCTCTAGCCAATCCAGTGTTGTTTCTTTCTAATCAATACATTTTCCACCATAAATTATCAAATGATCAAGTTCTCTACATTTTGGACAACACAGACTTCATCTAAATGGTCTCCTGCTTAGATTCTTAAAGTAGCTAATTTTGATCCCTTCCTTTGTGGTTGGTGTGAAGACTAAATAAAAGGTGTGCTGAAGAGAAAAACCATTTTCCACTGCACAAATCTAACATACAGGGGCATGCTGGGTACAGAGTGTCAGGACCTTCAAGTCGTATGTATTCAAGATATACAAAATTCAAAAGCAACAGACTTCTAGGACAAAGTAGGCATGCTCAAAGAAGATCAACAAGCTTCCACATAATATGGCCCCCAAAATGATATCTTAGAATCTACTAAATGGGATTGAGAAAAAAATAAATTTGGCAGATTGAGATACTTGGCACAGTTCACAAGCCAAATTGTTTTTCGTTATATCTAAAACAATGAAGGTAAATAAATAAATAAATAAATAAAGCTAAATTACCATTAGGCAAGTCCCGCCATCAATGTCACAGATAGGGTACTCGTGTGGGCAGCAGCTAGAGTGATCATCACAGCAGGTAGCAGACTCGAGGGGGCAGCATCCCCAACCAAAGCAGTAGCTACCGTATTGATAGACACAACAGCATGTGGTTCCTGCAGGGCAATTGTAAAAATCATCGCAGACTGTGGGGGGTTTTACCGGGGTAGGAGGAGATGGACCGGGATTAGGAGGGTTGGAACCGGTCTTGATGGGGTATGAGGCCATTTGAGCAATCCCACACTTGCCACCAATGGAATTAATGTTGCGCTCCAACCTTATGTACCCGTTTTCTCCCCAGTTTGAACCCCAAGAGTTCCTCACAACCCAGTAATCTACACCATCTTCTGTACCATATCCAACAGCAACAACACCGTGGCCAAGGTTTGTCCCACAGTGTCCAGTAAATATACCCTGAAAAGAATTAAAAGGGAAAAATCAAGTTGTGTTTGAAAGACAGATCGAGATCGACGGAGATCGTTTGGAGGGCGATCGACAGAGAGAGACAGACCGAGATCGAGAGAGAGAGAGACCCAGTAATCTACACCATCTTCTGTACCATATCCAACAGCAACAACACCGTGGTCAAGGTTTGTCCCACAGTGTCCAGTAAATATACCCTGAAAAGAATTAAGAGGGAAAAATCAAGTTGTGTTTGAAAGACAGATCGAGATCGACGGAGATCGTTTGGGAGGGCGATCGACAGACCGAGATCGACAGAGATCGACAGAGAGAGAGACCCAGTAATCTACACCATCTTCTGTACCATATCCAACAGCAACAACACCGTGGTCAAGGTTTGTCCCACAGTGTCCAGTACATACACCCTGAAAAGAATTAAAAGGGAAAAATCAAGTTGTGTTTGAAAGACAGACCGAGATCGACAGAGATCGTTTGGGAGGGCGATCGACAGAGAGACACAGACCGAGAGACCGAGAGAGACGGATCGACAGAGAGATCGGCAGAGAGAGAGACCGAGATCGACGGAGATCGACAGAGATAGACCGAGATCGACAGAGATCGACGGAGATCGACAGAGATAGACCGAGATCGACGGAGATCGACAGAGAAGAGACACAGATCGACAGAGAAAGACCAAGATCAACAGAGAGAGAGAGAAAAAAACCTGCAACAGCGGCGGTGGTGATTTGCGGCGGTGGCGATGTACGACGGTGGCGTGCGACGGTGGCCAGCGATCGTTGGGTGGTGAGCGGGGGTGAGGTTTGGTGGTAACTGTTCTGTGTGTGTGGGTGAGAGACAGAGAAACCGTTGGTGGTAACTGTTCAATGGTTGTCCCAAAATGTTTACTCCTTTTGTGTTTATGAACCTTGAAATGAAGACTTACTCCTTTTATGGTTATATTGGTGGCAACTGTCCAGTGGTTGTCCCAAAATATTTACTCCTTTTGTGTTTATGAACTTTGAAATGAAGACTTACTCCTTTTATGGTCCCAAAATGTTTACTCCTTTTGTGTTTATGAACCTTGAAATGAAGACTTACTCCTTTTATGATTATGTTGGTGGTAACTGTTAAGTGGTTGTCCCAAAATGTTTACTCCTTTTGTGTTTATGAACCTTGAAATGAAGATTTATTCCTTTTGTGTCACTTATACCTTTTGTGAAAAAATAAATTCATCAGATTTACACATTTTGCTTAAATTTATACCTTTTCGTAGAAGTGGTTATATTTTTTTTGAAAAGTTACTCATTTTGTGTAAGAATTTTTGGCATAACATTTATACTTTTTCTTCGAACTTACACCTTTTGTGGAAGCCCAACTTGAATACATAATCGGAAGTCACTTATACATTTTGTGAAAAAATAAATTCATCAAATTTACACCTTTTCATGGAAGTGTTTATATTTTTTTTGAAAAGTTACTCCTTTTGTGTAAGAATTTTTGGCATAACATTTATACTTTTTCTTCGAACTTACACCTTTTGTGGAAGTCCAACTTAAAGGTTTTGTGATCGGAAGTCACTTATACCTTTTGTGAAAAAATAAATTCATCAAATTTACACCTTTTGCTTAAGCTTATACCTTTTCGTGGAAGTGCTTATATTTTTTTTCAAAAAGTTACTCCTTTTGTGTAAGAATTTTTTGCATAACATTTATACTTTTTATTCGAACTTACACCTTTTGTGGAAGCCCAACTTAAAGGTTTTGTGATCGGAAGTCACTTATACCTTTTGTGAAAAAATAAATTCATCAAATTTACACCTTTTGCTTAAGCTTATACCTTTTCGTGGAAGTGCTTATATTTTTTTTCAAAAAGTTACTCCTTTTGTGTAAGAATTTTTGGCATAACATTTATACTTTTTCTTCGAACTTACACCTTTTGTGGAAGCCAAACTTAAAGGTTTTGTGATCGGAAGTCACTTATACCTTTTGTGAAAAAATAAATTCATCAAATTTACACCTTTTGCTTAAACTTATACCTTTTCGTGGAAGTGCTTATATTTTTTTTCAAAAAGTTACTCCTTTTGTGTAAGAATTTTTGGTATAACATTTATACTTTTTCTTCGAACTTACACCTTTTGTGATCGGAAGTCATTTACTCAAAAGGTATAAGTGACTTCCGATCACAAAACCTTACACAAAAAGTATACCTTACACAAAAGGTGTAAAGGACTTCCGATCACAAAAGGTGTAAGTTCGAAGAAAAAGTATAAATGTTATGCCAAAAATTCTTACACAAAAGGAGTAACTTTTTGAAAAAAAATATAAGCACTTCCACGAAAAGGTATAAGCTTAAGCAAAAGGTGTAAATTTGATGAATTTATTTTTTTACAAAAGGTATAAGTGACTTCCGATCACAAAACCTTTAAGTTGGGCTTCCACAAAAGGTGTAAGTTCGAATAAAAAGTATAAATGTTATGCCAAAAATTCTTACACAAAAGGAGTAACTTTTTGAAAAAAAATATAAGCACTTCCACGAAAAGGTATAAGCTTAAGCAAAAGGTGTAAATTTGATGAATTTATTTTTTCACAAAAGGTATAAGTGACTTCCGATCACAAAACCTTTAAGTTGGGCTTCCACAAAAGGTGTAAGTTCAAAGAAAAAGTATAAATGTTATGCCAAAAATTCTTACACAAAAGGTGTAAGCTTAAGCAAAATGTGTAAGTTTTCGTTTGTTTACACCTTTGGTAAGTCAACTCACAAAAGGCGTAAGTGTTCATAAAAGGTGTAAATAATTTCACAGAAGGCGTAAGTTTTCAGAAAAAGGTGGAAGTTTTCAGAAAAGGTGTAAGTTTTCACAAAAGGCGTAAGTTTTCACAAAAAGCGTAAGTTTTCAGAAATCAGTTACGCCTTTTTTCTGAAATTGCTTACGCCTTTCGTGAAAATATACGCCTTTTGTGAAAACTTATACATTTTTTGTGATCATTTACACCTTTAGTCATATAATATATTATTTTATTAATTTACCTGGAAAGTGACCTGCTTAGCAGGTCACCAATGTGTAAGTTTTCAAATATTTTGATATAACTCAATACATACAAATGTGTAAATGCAAAATAGAAAGGTGTAAGTGCCTTGCATACCATATGCAAGGCACACTTAAGAAAAGTCCATTCTTTTATATTTGGTTCTACATTTACTTTTAGTAATTAATGACTAGATTTGGTTCTACATTTACTCTTCGCTAATTAATGACTAGATTCTTCTGTCATTCACATTTAATGATTGAGAATGGCTTTAAGCAATGTTCTTGGAATTCGAGCTGTTGAGCGAATTGGGAAAAATATTAGATTAAGAGTTAATAATTCAATCGTTATATTATAAATATATTAATAAATAAAATATAATAATTAAAATTACAAAATATATATTTTTATTATAAATTTGTTATTAATTCAAGATTTAAAATTTTATACTTTATTTTTGCAAGAAAACAAACGTAATAAGTTTTAATTTTGTAAGAGAAATGATAAATGATATACATTTAACATCTTATATGATTTGTAGGTTCAAATTTAAACCACAACATTCATGGGTTGAAGTGATTTTTCAAAAAGAAGCCGGTTCTTTTGAGTATTCGGTTCAAATGATTTATTAATAAAATGAATTATTTGTTATGGGATTAGAAATTTGAAAGGACGAGATATAATTTTTAAAACTGTAAGAGATAATTTATATTTTAAATAAATTTCAAAGAATGTATTTGTAATTTATCCAATTTTTAAATAGGAACAACAGGAGCTATATGTGGACTTGTGATGGGCTGAGTTTGTGTGGCCCAATGGGCTAATATGCGGGTTCTATCCTTCATTCTTGGCCTAGATCATATATTTTAGGATTGTCGAGCCGGCCCATACTCAGGCCTATCGAAGCTAAAGCCAATAGGTATGTTCCGGCCCAGACATGGGCTCTAAGGTTTCTGATGAGGCTTACCCAAGAGGCCCAAAATGACATGGGCTTCAGTTGGCCCAAAAGGTGTAAATGCTTGAATGTCTATGAACTTTTAGATGAATATTTTGAAATATTAAATACATATGAATTTGCTTTATTGTTGTTTGGTTGATTCATTTAATCACACAATCTAAATCGCAATCATAAAAATAAATCAAACACACATAAAAAAAAATGCTATTTTTACGAGTAATGCAAGAATGATCATCTTTATTTATCACATTTGGTTTGTTATGTGATATGTCAATAATGTGTTATTAACATAATTATAAATGGTGAAATCCATTCAACTAATATAATTAACATAATTATAAATGGTGAAATCCATTCAACTAACATAATTATAACAAATGAGATGGTAAATTTAATGCAACAAATAAGCATGGTCATTCTGGTAATACTCGATTTTTAATGTGAAAAATCCAATTAAAAAAATCACATAACCTAGTCCAACTAACGATTCACTATAAAAAACAAAATACCAATTATAATGAGTTGAAACCATCTTAAAATTTATAAAATCAATGCCTCTCACTCGAGTTTGTAAAAGTCCATTCACATAATATTCGTGAGCCATACTTTTCCTTAGAGTATGGATCATATGTCTCACTTTTCGTCCTATACTTATCTCATATTATGAAATTCTTAAAATTATTGATTAAAAAAATATGTGATAGAAGATTAAGGATGACAATTTGAACCCGACCTGACGGTGACCCGCCCCCCGACCCCGATTAGAATGGTTTTTCCCTGAAAAATACACCTAATGGGCCGAGGATGGTATTCGAAAATGAATTCTCGACAAATTTTGGGTCGGGGATGGTGATACGTTCCCTAGCCCCGGTGTGGACTCGCATTTTTCCTCGCTCCACTTTCAGAAAGGTTTGAAAAGAAGGCCTCACAGTTTAGACTCCCGCGATTTTGAATCTACTCTCACAAGTGCAATGTGAAACTGATAAACACCAAAGAGTCCAAATCCAGCAAACTTTTTTGAAAAATCGATTTTAAATCAAATAATGCCAAAATTGGACTGTTTTTCTAGATACAAAGTCGCCACCTAAATATTTTTGTTTTGGGGAAATTTAGGAAACCCTGACTCATGCCAAAGGCCACGTGTTCGTCATCACCAAAGTTGCCTCGGCTCGAGAACTTGGGTACGAGGAGCGAAGGTCATGAATTGAGCACCCCCGCTCGCCCGATCGAAGATCGGCCTCTACTAACCATGATATGATATTTTATAAACTTTATGTGTTCTTGTTCCAGTTATTAGACTAACATTACTATGTGACGCACACAAGCAAGTATAGACTATGTCGCAAGAATTGGAACATTTTAAGTCATGTTTGTTGGCGAAAATGGTTTGAATTTGCCACCCGCAAGTGGGCTTAAAGATGCAGATTTGCCACCAAACATAGTGGGCTTAAAAGATACATTCATTGAATTGTTCCAATTCAAACAACAGGCCTTCATCCACAGGCATTCATGAAGTTTAGCATTTAAGCACATAGTCTCATGGCAAGCATGCTAATCATGGCAATACTTACACTCATGCAAGTATGCTAAAGCGTAAAACTCACCTAGTACTCCGAGCTAGGAAAATATGAGTTAGAAAATAATGCATGTTTCCTAACTATGTTAAGTGTCTAATGCAACACATGCAACAATGCAACTAAATAGGCTCGGCTACCTAATTATGGTATTTGCAACACTTTGATAGCATGCTTTGAAACACATATTTAAAGAAGTATTTGAAATGACAATGCAGTTTGAATAATGCGCCAACCCTCGGTGCATGCGAGACAAATGAATGGATTTAAACATGTGAGCATAAAGTATGCTAATTGAAAATGTCCCTAATCTAACCATCAAAAACGATTAAATAAAAGGGAGAAAGACGTGGGGTTGAAAAACATACACACACGCACGCACACTTATTACAACATTATGCCCTCACGAAGGAGGGTCCGAATAAATAAGCTAACTAGCTACGCTAATTAAACTAATTATTACAACACAATATTTAACTAACTACTCTAAGCTAATTAAATATTACAAATCAAATTAATTAGCTAAACACTTAACTAACTAATTACAAAGCAACTAGTCTAATTAATTACAACATGAATTAACTAGCTAATCTACTTGAATAATTACATCACTTGCAAGAATTAGCTACAACTAACTAACTAAGCAAAGCAACTAAAAGGCCTCAGGAAGTGAGGGATGCATGCGTGCTCGGTTTCTCCACCCGAAAAGCCACCGCCTTGCTACCATAAGCCTTTGTTTGCACATTTGAACACCAACAGTGCTGCTAACTTCTAGAGCCTCTGCTCCACTTTTCCAACATACTGTGAAAATTTCATTGATGGCCGGTCGACCACCAATGGTGGCCGTCGGCTACCATTGGTGGTTGGTCGGCGACTGCTAGTGGCCGTCGGCCACTGCTGACCTGAACTTCCTCTTGCTGCAACAGAGAGCAAACAGAGGCAAAGCAATGTATTCTCATAGGTTTGTGTGTACTGTTTGCACTCCTTATCATCATACTAGCTCAAAGGAATGTAACTCTTGGCTCTCAAACCATCAATCAAGCAATTTCCATGCATGATGGCCAAAGAAGCAAGTTTGTACAAGTTTAATGAGTGCAAAACAAGACTCAAAAAGACCACCACCCTATCATGCATGATCAAGGGTGATGGTGACCAAGGAAAATGGCACATTTCATCACTTTTGAGTATGAAATGTCCCATTTTCCTTATGTTCAAATTAACGTCCGATTCGAACACATGCAATGCAACACGAAAGATGTTTATCTTACCTCTTTTACTTGTCCATTTTGTTTACTCATTTTACATTACCGATTCATTCTTTAATCGATTAAATCCAAAAGTGAGTGTCCTTTAATGGAAAGATGGCTCAAACCACAAGTTACTTTGGGCATGAAAGAGGCATTACACTGTTGGTAATGAACCCTCTAAGGGATTAAACCATTAGGTGTAGCACCTCCATTTCACACTTAGGCAAACAAGTAGTTTGAAACCACTTTCAAAGAAAATAAAAGAGTGAAGAATGGAGGGAGATTGCAGAGATTAAAGTACTGAAATGAAGTGCAAAACAACACTAAAACATGCTATTAACTCAAAGCAATGATGATTAAAGCATTAAAACACCAAGCAAGTGAAGGAAATTACACTACAACCATCCCAAACAAGCCTCAATTGAACTAAACAGCCCAAAACAGAGCCAAAACAGGTTATTTCAGAGGCAAAAACATGCTGGACTTAAGCTAAAAAAAGCTAACAATAAGCTAATACACGAGGCTAACTAGGCATGCAAACAAGGCACAAGGAGGGGAGGCTAACCCCTCTAATTTCAGACTTCAAAATAAGGTTTTTGCCACTGAAAAAACTCTAAAATTCAGTGGTTAAAAGGCCCAAAAAAGTTGGCTTTAAAGTGATGAAAAATGGTACAAAAGCTTAACAAGCAAAGGAGCAAGAAGGGTGGACCACCCCCTAACTCAAAATGATCTCAAACCAACACTTTTAAACCATAAAAACAGAGTTTTTGACGGTTTAAAATCAGCCCAAAAACAGTTGAAATAGATGGCAAAACAAAGATACAGAATAAGCTTAAACAAGGTAAGTGCTATACCTTTGAAGCAAAGCACAAATTAGGCACAAATTCAAGCTCAAACCTCCTTCTAAACCTCAAACAAGACTCCAAGGAACCTCAGCTCAAAGATGGTCAAGTTTGATTAAGGGTTGGTATGCAAAAGTATAGAGAAACTAGGCAACCAAGCACAAAATATCAAGAGCGAGAGAGAGAATTCTAGAGAGAGATATTTTTTTGGTCTAAAATTGCTAACCCTCAAAAATGGGGCAAGAACCCCCCTATATATAGAAAACAAGTCTTGAGCTTAGATACATCTCACCATACACGTGTATGAAGATGCAGTTCAGTGAGCAACAGCTGGCACAGCTGGCAACAAATATCTGGAAAAAGAGACCAATGGCCGGCGGCCACCACTGGTAGACGACAAGAACAGGCCCTGACTGACAGCCAAGGGGGCTGGCCGACTGGTCACCCACCCTTCCAGACTAGAGGCAACAAGCTCTTGGTTCAAAAACATGCACAAAACAGATAAGGTTTCAAGGCTCAAAGTCAGGGCATTCCATCGAGGACTTTGGGCACTCAAAACAAACACAAACAAGCACAATCATCGAGTGCACAGACAATGACTTCCAAGTCTTGAGGATGGTCAAAAATGGGGTGTCTACACCCAGCCCCGTCACTGTCCTCGTTTTCCCCCGATGTGAAATTACTATTATATTCCTATATAAACATGCATAAACCAAACCCTAATCTTAATTCTCTCTCAGATCGTCTCTCATCTCTTTTTCCATCACTCACTCACTCACTCACTTACTCAGATTTCTCTCTCCAATTCTCATTTCTTATCATCATCATCATCATCTAGATCCACCACCACCATTGACTTCCACTTGAACCACATCTGCCGCCGTTGCTAGCATAGCCTTGTCAGTCTCCATCGATTCTCCTTAAATCGCCTTCGCTTGCCAATTTGGTAACTAGTGACTCTCCCTCTCTCTCTCTCTCTCTCTCTCTCTCTCTGTCTCTCCTTCATCTTCAACTCCTTGAACTGTCTCATCTCCTACGCCCCTCTCATCACCTTCTCCGTCTTTCTCCTTCTCTTCTCTTCTCTTCTCCCCTCTCTCTCCTCATATGTTTTTGGTTTGTGGTTTATAGAATTAGGGTTTCGAAAACGATGTCCGACGCTACTTTGGAAAGTCCCAACGGTGGGAGCCACGAAAATGGCGAGCACAACCCCAGGTTGAATTTTCTCAAGCAGGACAGGTTCCTCCCGATCCCGATGATCTTGATCTGTGTTGCTTTTGTTTTGTTTCTGTTTTTTTTTTTTTTTTTTTTTTTTGGGCCAGGAAATTTTCAAGATCGGGGAAACCCGATCCCCGTTAGGGGCGGGGACAAAGACAAGGACGGTGATAGGTTCTTCGTCAGGGATCGAGACCGGGACGGAGGAATTTTTACCATCGAAGATTGTGAACGGGGAGTGTGATCCCCGGCTTTGACCCGGCCCGTTGCCATCCTTATAGAAGATGATACAAGGATATAGATCATCTCATGGCTTTTTACTTACTCTCATAATTAATGTTCCACCATGATACTTGGGGTTGACTTTTTTAATTACTTTTTCTTCATTTTTTTTAATTTTTGGTGAATTTTTTAAAAAAATATTAAAATTTTCACTTTTGAATTTTGAATTTTGAATTCTACTTGAATAGATAGACCAAAAAAAAATTAAAAATATTGAAAAGAAAAGGTCCAAAAAGGACCCCAAAAAAAGGCCAAAAGCAGTTTTTTTTTTTTTTTTTTTTTAGTGAATTTTTTTAATAATATTTTTTAATTTTTAAATTTTTTATACTTTTTAAATTCATTTGCACAAGATGGATTTGCAAAATAAAAAAAAAAATTTGAATAACTTTTAAAAAAAAATTACTAAAGACAAAATATATAAAAAAAATTTTAAAAACTATATGCCAAACTCACAATCGAAAATCAATAATTGATAAAATGGAGACATGCTAGCAAGATGAGGTTCACAGCATCAGTGGATTAGAAAACAGCTAGGTCCGATTGATCTTGCGCTATTAGGGTGTGTTTGATTGGACAGACTGGATAAGGGGAATTAGAATTCTTTGGATTTGAATTTTAGGATTGTGAATCCTCCGGACTATTTGGTTGGATTAGATGTGTATCCCGTGTTTGTTTTTTTAAGGGATTAGATGTCAGGAAATGACTATTTTTAGTGAATCTAATATTTGATTGGACGAACTAGATAATGATAAATGTTCAAAAGACTATTTTACCCTTATAATTTATAATTTATATTTTTTATTTAATATATAATTTTAAATTTGCAATCTATAATTTAACAACACTAAAAAATTTTAATTTATAAGGCCATAATTTTTAATTTATTATTTTTAATTAAATTTAATTTATAATTTATAATTTATATTTTTTATTTAATATATAATTTTAAATTAACAACACTAAAAAAATAATTTACCCTCATGCTATTACTTAGTAAACAATTTTTATAATAAATTAAAAATTATGGCCTTATAAATTAAAATTTTTTAGTGTTGTTAAATTATAAATTATAGATTACAAATTTAAAATTATATATTAAATAAAAATATAAATTATAAATTACAAGGGTAAAATAGTCTTTTAAACATTTATCCTTATCCAGTCCGTCTAACCAAACATTGGATTTACTAAAAATAATCATTTTCAGACATTTAATCCCATGAAAAAACAAGCACGAGATACTGTAGACGTGCCCGAACGTCCCGGGCTCCACGCGCGAAGGCGCGAAATCCCGTTTTGTTCATTAGGCTGCTGCAGTTTGAACTCAAATGTCACGGTTCTGAATCTAATCTTGCAAAGTGCAATGCAAGACCGATAAATCACCAAAGAGTCCAAATCCGGCAAATCGTTTTGGAAAACTGATTTTTGTAAAGAAGTGCCAAACATGGACTGCTTTGCCAGATACAAAGTCGCCACCTAAATATTTTATTTTGGGGAAATTTAGGAAACCCTGACTCGTGCCTAAGGCCACGTGTCCATCATCATCAAAGTTGCCTCTGCTCGGAAACTTGGGTACGAAAAGGGAAGGTCATGCAATGAGCACCCCCGCTCGCCCGATCAAAGATCGGCCTTTACTAACATGATATCTTGTTTTTGAAAACACATGCGTTCTTATTCCGGTTATTAGCCTAGAATTACTATATGATGCACACAACACACAAGTATAGACTAGATCGCCTAAGTTGGAACAAAACATTTCATGTTTGTTTATTTGAAAATGGTTTGAAGGTGCTACTCGCAAGTAGGCTAAGACGTGGGTTTGCCACCCTCGAGTGGGCTTAAAACTCGTATTTCGATGAATTGTTCCAATTCAAGCAATCCAACCTTCACCCACAGGCATTCAGGCAGTTAAACACTTCAGCAGTTAGCCTCATGGCAAGCATGCTATCATGGCAACACTCACACTCATACAAGATGCTAAAGCATAAAAGCTTACCTAGTACTCCGAGCCAAAACAACAACTAGTTAGAAATCACGCATGACCCTAATTTATGTTAAGATGGCTAATGCAACATATGCAAAATGCAACTAGAAATAGGCTCGGCTATTCTAAAATGGCATATGAAATGCAACTTAATAACATGCTATTGAACACGTATTCAAGTAGGAATTGAAATACAATGTGGTTAGTATGATGCGCCGAGCCTGGTGCATGCAACACTGTGAATGGATGCAAACATGCGAGCATAAGAATGCTAATTGAAACGTGACCTAAAACTAACCATTGAAAGCAGGTAAGTAAAAGGGAGAAAAACGTGGGGTTGGAAGACATTCACACACTCACGCACACTTATTACAAAATTCGCCCTCTCGACGGAGGGTCCGAATAAATAATACAAACCACCTAATTAATTAACTACCCTAGCTAATTAATTATTACAAAACTCTTAACTAATTAAACAAATTAATTAAGTTACAAAACAGACTAAGTATAAAACTAAAGAGGCTGCCATAGCTTCGCCTCGGAATGATTGAATGATGCATGCTCGATTGCCTCGCTCGGAAACCCGTTGCCATGCCTCATGTTACCTCTGTTTGTACTGTTTTGCATCTCTGAGAACTGTGAAAATATCTGTGATGCTTCTGAACCACTTCATGGCCATGCTGAGAGGTCATCGGCCAAAATATGAGCCATCAGCCAGAGAACAATGGCCATCGGCCAATTTTGATGATATCGACCAAAAATTTATAGCCGATCAGCACTGAAGATAGCCTATCGGCCATCTTTTCCTGCAGATTGCTCCTTTTGCTGTAGCAGAGGACAAACAAGGGCATGGTAATACATTTGCAAGAAAATGTTGTGCAACTACACCCCTTATCATGTTTGGAACTCAAATGAGTGTAGTGTTCGACCCTCAGACCATCAATCACGCATTTCGATGCATGATGACCAAAGAGGCCGAATTGCACAAATCAATATGGAATAAATGCACAAAAACACATGAATGCCTCACACTCTATCATGATGGATCAAGAGTGTCGGCGACCGAGAATTAAGGCATGTTTCATCACTTCAAGTACGAAACGTCCCTCGTTTCTCATGTTTGGTTTGACACCCCAAACCAAACACAATGCAATGCATGCAACATGGAAAAGCTATGCAATGCAACAAGGCTAATGGTATGATAACAACCCCAATTCAATATGAGCATGCAAGCAACCATGCAAACAACTCAAGCATGCAACAAGTATGCATCAATGTCATGCAATGCAACTAATATGCAATAGGCATGCAACCTAAACATGCAAACATGCAACATAATAGGCATTCAACAACAATATCAACAACAAGCATGCGACAACATGCAAAGATGGACTTAAACCAAAATAGGCAGACCTCAACCATGCCCAAATCAGTGGCCAAAATGCAATGAAAATGAAGACAAAAGCACATACAAACACGCATACACTTTGGTTCACAAGCAAGGCATGAAAATACAAACTCTTAAGAGCACTTAAGGAGTGAAAAGTGTGGACATGTGACAAGCATTATAAGCTCTGAAATCATGCATGGAATGGTGCCAAACCATCCAAACTACACGAGTATGGCATGCAAGAGGCTCAAAACTTGAAGATAGCAAAGGGACTTACACTAAGGCTATGCAAAACATGAAGCCAATGGCCTAAGAAAACCAAAATAGTCCTAAAGCATATCAAAGTGAGTCTAAAACATGCATGGATCAAGGCCAAAACAAGCTAGAACAAAAGTCCAAAAGGCATGAGGCATGCAAGGCTAACAAGGGGTGTTATACTACACCTATTAAGACCAAACATGGCATGACTTAACCAATGAAAATCAGAGTTATGGCATGTCAAAATAAGCCCAAAAACCCATTTAAATGGCATCCCAAAGACCTAAACATGGAGGCATGCACAATGACCCACTCTTAAGGCATAAAACACAAACCTCCCAATGCATAGAAAATGTGACAAATGTGAATGCATGACCACACTATATGGACTGAAATCTCATATGAAATGATGCCAAATCATGAAAATGGTCCAAACAATGCATGCTAATGACTTGGACACTCAAAGCTAACAAGCTAGATTGAACCAAGGCTATACAAAACAGTGCATGCATAACTAAAACAACACTAGGCCTCGTTTGGGAACAAGCTAATTTAGTAACTTTTTGGCTATTTGGCTAAAATATGAGCTAAAAAAAACTAGTATGTTTGGGATGACTTTTTGGCTTTTTACGAAAAGATGTGCAAAAGTAGAGAGAAAAGAGAATCTTTGACTTTTTAGTATGGGTTGTTGACTTTTTGGTTTTTTTAGTGACTTTTTGGCTTTTTGGCTAAAAAAGCCACTTGCCAAATGAGGCCTGAGCTTAAACATGGTAAAACATGACTAAAAGTTCCTTTGAGTTGAGCCAAAATATGCAAGCATGAGGCAAATGAGAGGATTGCAAGACAAGTGCATGATGCATGTAAGAGGCTATCAAACCAACTTAAAACAGAGGTATAGCATGGCAAAATA